>MU224050.1:992106-1005167 GCA_018584345.1 Thuja plicata | reverse complement strand
CCATTAAGGAATGATTAACAACTCAACCCACTTGAGAAAGTCAACTTTCTCAAGCATGACTTCTCTAAGGACCAACTTGTCAAGTTGAGTCTTACACCCTCCCATGCCTCTTAAATGAAATCCATTAATGACCCATTAATGGATATTCCTTCTTTCCTATCCCTCATTAATTCTCAGGGCATTAATGGCTCTTACATCTCATTAATGATCTTAGGGGCTCCATTAATGAACCTTGTGTCCCCTCTCTCCCATTCCTCTATAAAATGAAGGGATTTAGAGCTCATAATAAGCCTAAAAATTTCAAATTGTAGTGTTGTTATGCCAAGATTTTGAAGGAATCTCAAAGCATTGTTATGCTACCCATTCCTTCCTAACTTCATACACACCCCATTAGTCACTTTCTCATATGTTTATAATGTCCATTTTAGAGTAATATGCATGCTAAATAGTTAAATAGTTGTTTTTAAACTAAATCTTTCATGCTAGGTTGTTTATGTCACTGGTATTTAGCATAATCTGAGGGATTTTATGTTATTTGCTCCACTCATCCTAGTTAGAAAGCAATAGGTCAATGTTAGGGTTTTATATGCTCATTAACCCTTGTTTCTCAATAACAGAATGACTTATTGAAGTGTTGTGTCGCAGGCAATAGGTGCACAAATATACACACACATTTTCGGTGCCCACCGTGGGGCTCAATTTCCAACTTGGCCTCATTTTAAACCAATTTATCACTGATTTGCATGCCTAGGAGTATGTCACAGGGTCATTTTTGGTCATTCAGGATCGTATCCAGGATACACGCTCGCACCACAACAAACGAGGCTCGCATCCTGGATTTCCTGGATCATTTTTCATTTAGTCTCGCATCTGGGGAGCATGCTATCGCATCTGGTAAGGAAGGTCACATCTGGTTTTGTATCATTTTCTATCTTTTTGGATCGCATCTAGTGAAAATTTTAGTGAACTACTTTGCCTAACCACTAACGTTTATGTGTTTGACTTCTTTGATCTTTTGAATAGCTTAACGATTGTTTGTAGGTTGACATTGACAGTTTTTTGTGGGAGTTGCTACATAGCAAACTAACTTAGTTTTTCAGGTTGACCAACCCCCATCTTGACCTCTATTTTACTTGCTTTAAAAACTAAGGAACATTTTCCAATTTATCACTAAAATGACTAGAGGACTATGCTCTTTTCCTTTTTAAAGGAAAATCAGAAACTCATACATCAGTTTATAGGTTGAATGGAATTCGGGGTTAATTGAACAAGCAATCAAATCGTATAATTTTTTTGGGATAAGTAAATGAACAACACAAATCACTAAATCTTGTGGATCAAAGAACAAGTTCAACTGTTTAATTCATTTTTGGGACACAGAAATTGAACAAAGAAAACTCACTAAATATTGTGGCTAAATGAACAAGGAAAATCTACTTTCAAGCATAGTGTTTTCATTAAGATAGGAACATCTAAATCAGGCACAACATTGCTTGAGGGAAAGAACCACTTTGCTTGATTCTATTTTGGGATAAAACAACTTAGATTAGGAGAGTATGCTATTCTTCGAAAGAATCAGAAATCCAAACATCCAAAGCTCGCCAATCCTTGGTACACATATTTAAACAGTAGTGGGCCTCCCAATTGAGGAAAAAATCTCTCAGGAATGACCCAAGTGAGGACAGATTTTACGCCAACCCTTCCAACTCAGTATAAATAATTGCTTCCTCGTAAGCCAAAGCCTCGGAAGACAGAGCTGATTTTGTTCATGGAATTTTGACATCATTCCTTGAACATGCTTAGGTATAGGTAGAGCAGAGCCGCTTGAATCTTGCTTGTGAGACTACATATATTCAGGTACTCATAGGGCTATGCACCTAAATTTTTCCTTCTACAATTGTATGGGGGACAGTTTCAAATGGATTTCCCAATAATCTCCAACAACTTCAACTAAAAAAATTCCTGATTCATCCCTGAAAGGGTGATAATCTTTGTGCAAGGAAAAAAGTAATTGCTGCAAGACACTCATCATATTGTGCCCTCACTTGCGTTTGGAGTCAGCTAATACAGTATCATGAATGGAGCCATTGTGTGCTTGGTGATGGTTGTATTCTGATTAGCATTTGATTGTGTACCTGAGTCAACAAGAAAAGATTTTCATCCTCCACCTAGAGAATAGGAAAAAGATGAGTGTTTGTTTCACCCTCCTAAAAATGCAAATCTGTTTGAAGTACTTGAAAGATCACTAAAAAAAGATAAATTCCTTCAAACAAGAAACAATATTCAAACCCTTAGATACATGTGTTCTTCACTGGCAAGTCTCCAAACACAATCACAAATCAGACAAATTGCACGAACTCCCAAAATGCAAATTTCAAAAACTAGCAAAAACTAACAAAGAAATCATAAGATCGCATCCTGGATTTCCCAAATCACATATGGTATTTGGGATCACATCTTGTATGCTAGCTCACATTTGGTTAGCACACAGTCGCATCTAGGATTTAGGCTCGCATCTAGTGTCATTAGAGGCTCGCATCTGGGAGATTGCATCCAGGTCAGAGGGTACTTGTAGAATTTTTTCTTAGAAAGTCTTAGTTGATTAGGATACCATTTTAGCTCTTTAGTTGGTTCTTGTTGTCTTTTCTGGTCTCCCTGTTGAAATTTCAAAACTCTTTTGAGACATCTACCTTGCATGCTTATTAAGTCTTTCACGATCAGTTTAATACGTGTGGTCTACCCACTTTCTACCAACAACTTGGTTCCCAGCTCACTATCAGGGCATTCTAACCCTCTGACATTGGAATCATTTACATCCACCAACAACAAATAGTTACTTTTACCTAGAGACACCCACTTGAACGGTCTGAAACTCTCACTTGCATTATTGGGAAACATTGACAAAAGTTGAGAAACAACTTCATGGTTAACACAAGATGCAAAAATTACATGTCTAAAGGATCAAAAGTGCCTCCTAAGACACCACACTATCAAGGAGAAACTTCTTGTAGTTCCCTACTCAATCTAGACTCCCCACAAATGGATAGCGACACTCGTAGATGGAGTGAGGCTTTTGAGGAGTATAACAACAAAAAAAATCCCGAAGATACGGATGAGAAGGAAGTACCCAAATTTGAACATGGCCCATTTGGATCAGACAGTGAAGGGGAGATCCCTGAAGATGAGTACAAAAAACTCAAACAAAGTAAGAGGTTCCACAAGATATTGGAATGGATAATTGATGATGATAAAGAAAAGTACTTCCTCCATCTAGCATCCAAAGTTGTCAAATTATCCAAGGATTATGATGTAGAAAAACTAAAAGAAAAGGAGGTACCAAATCCTATATCTATTCTCACCAAACAACTCAATTTGATGCAAACAAAGCTCATAAACCTCAAATAGGAGAAAGAGAAGCTCAAAACAAAATACTCTTTGGATGCCATTTTTCCATTCCTTTTTGACAAGAGTATCACTATGGTCCCATTTCCTCCCAATGTGGCAAGACCAAAGTATGAAAAGTACACGGGAGAAACTGACCCACATGACCATGTGAGGGAATTATGTGCTCTTGGCATAGAGTACATGCACGAACCTACATACCTCATGCAACTATTTCCAGGAAGTCTAGAAGGTAATGCCATGGAGTGGTTCTCAAAACTAAACCCTAAGGTCAAATAATTTGAGGATTTAATCCAACGATACATTCAACATTACTCCTACAACATCCAACATGATGTAACTACGATGGTCCTACGTAACACCAAATAGAGAACTGGTGAATAATTTACACACTTCCTACAAAAATGGAGGAAGATTTTTGCACGATATTCAAGGGCCATTCCCGAATCAGAGAAGATGGAGATCTTCGTTAATAATCTGGTGCCTGAATTAAACTACACTTTACAAATGCAAGACTCTCCAACCTTTGACAGAATGATTAAAAATGCCCTCTGTATTGAGGAATTCATGGTCAAAAGGGGAGAGATCACCCTTCAAAATGAGAACAAAACCAACAACTCCACCTCCAAACCTAAATGGTGGAAGCAAAACAAGAATGTTGTTAATGAAAAAGTGGTTGATGCCTCTAACATTAATCCTAAACCTGAGTTATTCAATCTAACTAATAGCATGCAAGCAAAAAAGGATGCTAAGGTAACAACTCTCGTACCCAAAGCAAACAATGATAATAGTAAAGGTCGGACATGGACATCAAAACCCCAAAGAACATTCACTCCTTTGGGAGAACCTCTCGAGATTGCTCTAAAAACACTATTCAATAACAAAGTTCTTACAATCCCAGATTCCAAACCGTGGGAACCAATGGTCAAACCCAAGTGGTGGGATGATAATTCCTACTGTGACTTCCACAAAAACAAGGGACATAGGACTAATAATTGCCTCAAGCTTAAACATGTCCTCCAAGACCTC
Organism: Thuja plicata; assembly: GCA_018584345.1. NCBI lineage: Eukaryota > Viridiplantae > Streptophyta > Pinopsida > Cupressales > Cupressaceae > Thuja > Thuja plicata. The sequence goes on along the minus strand of MU224050.1, from coordinate 1,000,736 downwards.
ATAGAAGGAGGTAAGATCAAAGTAGATGGACACACTACCAATGAGGATCATACATCATTCAACAAACCCTTTCCTAGTTATGATCAAGGAGAAACATCTAAAAGGAAGAGTAATGAGGTAAACTACACCTATTCCAAAAATGACAATGTGATCAATATGCTAGACATTAAAACCGAATCCATCAATGTGGTCACAATCAAAGGTGTCTCATTCCACTCAAATGCTGCAACACAGAGCTAAGCACAGGTCACAATCAAAGGACCTCCAAAACTGAGATCAACATCCAAAGTTCCTATTGTAACTATTCCTAAACCAGCATCAAAACACATGGTTACTATTCATGGAGCAAAATATGACTTGGTAGACCAATTGCAATGAACCTCTGCCAAATTTCCATTTTTGAGTTGCTCAAAATATCCACAGTACATAGGGAAATCCTAGAACAGGCTTTACATGCTGCTAACATCCCAAAGGATATTGATATAGATAAATTCCAAGCGATGGTCAGTCACATCTCAGCGCCACACTACCTCTCCTTTTTTGAAGAGGATGATAATTCATTGACCCATCCACATAATCAACCCCTCCATATTGAATTCTTTATTCATAAATCCCATGTTAGACGTGTGTTGATAGATGGAGGGATAGGATTGAATATCTATACACTTGATCTAATCAAGAGACTGGGTCTCTCAGAGCAAACAATTGACTCTAGAAGCAAGATAACCATCAAAGCTTATGATGAGGAAGAAAGATCCTCTAGAGGTCTTATTGTTCTACCTATCAGAGTCAGACCGATTGAGAGGAATGTCACATGTCAGGTTTTGGATCTATCATTGGCCTACAATATCTTGTTAGGGAGACCATGGATTCATGAAATGCAAGTTGTACCATCTACTTACCACCAATGTATCAATTTCCCACATAATGGGGTGGAAGTAACAATTCCTGAAGATGCTAACTATACTTGTAACAATATCAAAGCAGGTAGTATGATCCCGCATAACAAGGAGGCTATCGATGCAAGTGCTCTTGAAACTACCAAGGACATGGTTATGAAATTTTTTGGCAAAACCTTAAAACTTGAAGAAACATGTATGGGAGAGTACAAGCTGGACCGTACTCCCTCACTGATAGAACTTCTGGTGTCACTAAAATCCTATGGAAAACCTTCCTCAACATTCACACCTACAGCATCCAAAGAGCCAGAAGTACACAAAGCAACTGGCATGGTAAAGGCATCCACATCTTCTTCAGATAACATAGAAGAACAGGCAGTCTTGGACTGGCTTTACAAAGGAGAATCGGTAGAAGTTGAGGTCAAACATGTGACAATATCCCCAGAACAGTATGGAAAGGGATATGATTTCCTCAAATAGATAAGATACAAAGGAAAAGGACCGCTAAATGACACAGGATGAGGGCTTATTGAACCTATACCCATGGAGTTCTCGAATACCAAAAATAAAATAGGACTGGGTTTTAATACTAAAATTGATAAACCCACTTCAAAAGAGAGTCCACACTCAGATAAAGGGAGTGATGAAATAGACAAACTAGAGTAGTGGTCCTATGAGAGATTGTTACATTTTGGCACATAGGACCCTAACTACCAAGGAGAACGCTATTTACCCAGCTTTGAGGTACCACAAGATCTTCACACCCCTTTACTAACACAACCTCCCATTCAAGAGGTAGGAGACACCATAGAAACAATTACTCAAGAGACACCCTGACAACAGGATTTACATCCTAACTGGGGGCAATTGGTCACAGTTTCACATATCCTTGATCTACCACACTTTGATCCATAGGTAGCTAACTAGGTACATCAGATAACCATTGTTGAATACTTAAATAGATCTGATGATGAGGTTACTGAATCTCATGACTATGAATGAGAAGAGCTATCTGTTGCCATTGAAGATATTGAAATAGATACAATTCACATGTTTGTGGCTTCCTCAGCTCCTCGTAAATTATTTGACACTCCTCCCAATGACACTGATAATCCTGAAGCAGAAGAAGAGTTCCTTCCCCCGATCATTGATGGAGAAACTGGTGAATATATAAGTCTAGAAGAATTTCATAGGCTACAAGCAAGAAGCCTCCTTTTACGGAGAGATGATGAGATTTCTACTGACAAGTCTCTAGAGTTTGGTCTACATATGACTAACAATGACCCTTTTAACGATTATCTCACTCTTATTGATCTAAATATTGAAGAAATTAACTTAACAGATCATGTCATGTTGATTAATGGTCTTGATGCTAGCACGATGTTGTCCTTCCCAGAATCTGACTCCCTAATATTGGTACTTCTAGACTTAATTGATTGGACTAAAATAGAACATACCCCTATCCTCGACTTTCCTAATGACCACACCCTAGCTTGTTATCTCAATGCTTGTAAACCTTACCCTTCTTCCACCAATGCAAGGAGCGAGAACATGTCACAGGAGGATATCAGGTTTCTCAATCAAAAACTAAAAAATAAAAAGAAAAAGTGAATTGATGGTGAAAACCACTTTGTGGCAGTATCAGATCCCAAAATAGTAAAGAAAAAAGACGTATCCAATGGTGAAAACCTCTCAGAGGTGCCAAAGGATGAGACCCTTGATATCCTCCCCAAACACTTTTAGGAAAGGTCTTCAGTACTGATTGAACCAACACAACCAGAAAATTTGGGCAGTATTGAAAATCCTCAAATAGTCCACCTTGCACAGTCTTTGTCTAAAGAAGAGAAGACATAGTTCACAAAATTACTGAAAGAAAAGAAGATCAACTTTGCATGGTACTATACTGATATGCCAGGGCTAGATCCTAATCTAATCATGCACCACTTATCTATAGCTCCCGAAATCAAGTCTGTGAAACAAAAACTTAGAAAGATGCATCCTCATGTTGCATTATTAGTAAAAGTAGAGCTAGAAAAGTTGTTAAAAGCTGGATTTATTCGAGTCATTGCCTATGTAGGATGGATCTCCAATGTGGTCCCCATGTCTAAATCTAATAAATCTATCAGGATCTGTACGGACTTTAGAGACTTGAACAAAGCATGTCCAAAGGATGACTTCCCTCTACCTAACATTGACATGATCATAGACCTTACAGCTGGCTTCCAGATGTATTCATTAATGGATGGATTCTTGGGCTATAATCAAATCAAAATTGCCCCTGAAGATTAAGATAAATCTGCATTTACATGCGCATGGGGCACCTTTTTCTAGAATGTCATGCCATTCAAGTTAAATAATGTCGGCACAACATATCAAAGAGCCATGACAACTATCTTCCATGACATGATGCACAAGAACATGGAGGACTACATAGATGACACATTGGCTAAATCCAAAGAAAGAGGTACTCACATTGCTGACCTAAGAAAGATATTGGATCGAATGGAATAGTTCAAACTCAGGCTCAACCCAAAGAAATGTGCCTTTGGTGTCCAATCAGGGAAGCTCTTTGGTTTCATTGTTTCAGCAAAGGGAATTGAGGTAGACCCTGCTAAATTTAAAGCTATACTAGAGATGGATCCTCCATGCAACATCAGTAAAATGAGGATGCTACAAGGGTGACTCCAGTCCATCAGGAGATTCATGTCCCAACTTGTAGATAGGGCACAACCCTTTACTAAGTTACTACATAAAGGGGTTACCTTCAAATGGGATGAACACTGTGAAGCAAACTTCAGAGAATTAAAAGGATACCTGACTGCTCCTCCTATTCTTATGGCACCTATTCATGGAAAGCCCCTACTCCTATACATTTCAGCTACAGCTACATCCCTAGGAGTGTTGCTAGCACAAGAAGATGAAACCAAGAAAGATAGAGCTATCTACTACATTAGTAGAACATTGGTCTCCTATGAGCTTAATTATAGCATTATTGAAAAAGCATGTTTAGCAGTCGTCTTTGCATCACAAAAATTGAGACACTACATGCTTTCTCATACAGTAAAGCTCATTTCTAAGATTGATCCTCTAAAGTATCTTTTGAGAAAAACAACATTAATAGGAAATTTGGAAAAATGGGTCCTAATTCTAAGTGAGTTTGACATTGAATATATAGAATGATGAGCTATCAAAGGACAGGTCCTTGCAGATCAATTGGCTGATTCACTGCTCCAGGATGATGAACCTTTACTAATTGAATTCCCTGATGAAACAATCATGCATCTAACTGAATGTCCATGGAAGATGTACTTTTACATTTCATTCACTCAACAAGGATCTAGAGCAGGGGTCCTATTCATAACTCCTCAGGGCTACAAGATTCCCAAATATTGAAAATTAATGTTCTCATGCACGAACAATATTTTAGAATATGAAGCATTGGTAAATGGCCTTAAGCTAGCTATGGAGTGGAAGATTATAGAGTTACATGTATATGGTGACTCCCAACTAATTATCAATCAGGTGAATAGGGATAATCAAAAAAAAGATGAGAAGTTGATGCCCTACAAGAAACTAGTTGATGACCTGAAGAAGTACTTTGTCTTCGTCACCTTCCAGCAGATACCAAGATCAGAGAACAAATTTGCAGATGCTATGGCTACCTTGGCATCCATGTTACAACTGGAAGAACGTCAATTCCACTATGACTTCTTGGTGGAAGAACTATCCTATCCTACATTTGATACCCTGAATACCAGGTAATATGTGCTTTGAATACCCTAGACCAATCTCGGTATGACAATATCGTTGCTTACCTTTCTGACCAAACCATCCCTAATAATCTATCCAAAAATGAGAAAAGCTCCCTGATTAGGATGGCATCACGTTACATCCTCATAACTAACAACCTATATTGATGTGGTCTTCATGGTACACTTCTTAGGTGTTTAGAACTTGAAGAGTCTGATCTAGCATTAAAAGAAGTCCATGAAGGTGTATGTGGATCACACTCGAACGGATTTTCATTAGCCAAGAAACTGCTCAAAGTAGGATATTATTGACCTACCATGGAGACAGATGCTATTTAGTTTTCAAAAGCATGTCTTAAATGCCAGACACATGGAAATCTTATCCATACTCCTGCCAGAGAACTTATACCTTTCATAACACATTGGCCATTTCAGCAATGGGCCTTTGACTTGGTTGCACAAATATATCCCAACTCTTCAAATGGACACAAGTTCATCATTACAGCCACTGAGTATTTCACAAAGTGGGTCGAGGTCATTCCGCTAATCAAATCCACTAGCAAATAGGTGGCTATGTTCATTCTAAACTACATTATTTGTAGATATGGGATACCCTCTTCAATTGTAACAGATAATGGGGGCCAATTTAAAAATCAAGACATTGATGACCTTTGTGAACAGTTCCATATCACTCAACATTTCTCCTTAATCTATTACCCTCAAGGTAACGGATAGGCTGAGGCATCAAACAAAAATATTCTCAAGATCCTACACCAAACTATGAGCAAGTCTGGCAGAGAGACTGGCATCTACAACTAAATCTGGCACTATGGGCCTACAGAACAAGCATAAGAACACCAACTGGAGCCACGCCATTTTCTCTATTCTATGGCACTGAAGCAGTACTACCTATTGAGGTTTAAATCCCATCCTTGTAGATATCTTTACAAGGTCTGGTTACTGACAAGCAGTACCGCATAGATAGGGTGAATTCTCTGGACCTACTATATGAGCACAGACAACAAGCGTTCAATCACCTCAAAGTGTACCAAGCACGTATGTCCAAAGGCTACAACAAGAAGGCCAAACCACACAAATTTGAAGTAGGAGATCTCATCCTCAAGGAGAATCCTAAGAACCAGCCTAACAAAGAGAAAAAGGGAAAGTTTGAACCTAACTAGCTAGGACCTTATGTTATCACTGCTACTTTTGGAACTGGAGTTTATCAACTAGCTACACCTGAGGGAGATGTTCTTCCAGATCCTATCAACACTCTACATTTGAAGTGATTCTATGCTTAATATTTGGCTAAGCAGAGCCTATACAGCAAAAAGGTCTTACAAAATACCAAAAAAATTTAGAAAATTGATCCTGAAGAAATCCAAAAACAATGGAAAAGGTCCTACAAAAATGGTATCTTTGGTGAAAACCTGGCAAATAGGCGCCTTGATACTGTAAAAACATTCAAAAAATAAAAAATAGCAAAAAAATTGAAAAAGAGAAAAGTTCCTTGATGAGCACCTAGTAAAACAGGCATCTTGGTAGCAAAAAGAAAAAAAAAAAAGATCTTTCCAAGTGGTGAAAACATGGCAAACAAGCATCACTTGTGTTCTACACTCCATCTATCAATGCATTACTTATACTGAGCCTTCATAATTATACCCATGCTCAAACGCTGACTTCATTTTTCTAAATTGCAATCTTCTCCTTGCTTGGGATTTGTCTGCATTTTCGTCTTAGGAATAAGTCATTCTGCACTGGGGGCATCTTTTCTAGTATGGTAGGTTATGGTTGCTAGGTTGCTCTAGGATGGTTTGCCTCATGAACACAATGTTTCTTGATACATGCAAAACAAATGTCACTTTTCAAAACAAGGGTGTCTTTTCCAAACATCATGTATCCAGACATGGCATTTGCATTAACAGAGTTCCTACAAGGCTATATTGGATCGCAAGCATGAATGAATTATCCTATCAATGCACAGACATGGAACACCATATTGCTTATATTCCAATTTTCTAATTGATGAATCTTTACTATGTTTGACATATGAATGAACAAGTACTACTTAACCACACAGTTTTATATTTTTTTTATTATGATTCTTTGAATGTCCTGATGATGTATTCAACTAGGGGCATCTAAGTAATTATAAATTTTATTAGCTTGATTCAAAATTGATAATTTATTATGTCTTCTTAGTTACTCAATGACGTCTTTGCAAAGACAAAGAGTCACAAGGATAGGGGGTATAATGTTTTCTTGATTTTCTGTGTATGGTGATTGTTCCAAATGGTCCTATAAATTTCACCTAACTTGGATGTTTATGATACGAGCTGCCACTATGGGTGGATAGCCGCATATATCTTGATCTTCGTTATGTGTAAACTATGGTGAGGTTGAAACATTTTCCTTGTCTATTTTCTAATCCAGATTCTCACTAAGGTATTACAAAGCATAATGTACCCAAGGATATGAATTTTCAAGGTCATTGTGGGTCCAAAATCTTGCCTTACTCAAAATCTAGTATATTAAAAGGAAGGTGACTATTTTGTTATCCTGGCTTCTATACCTTGATGCCTAAGTCTATTTCTGACATTTCAATAAAACATAGCATTCATATTATCATAATATCAGTGGGTATTAGTGATGGTTTTACTATCAGGTGGTATCTGTTCTGAAAAGTGCCCAATGATGATAAAAAGCTATACATTTTCATATTAGTGACAGTCCTAAGAGTCTGCATGTAGCTGCATTTAAAGATTGCATGATGCATTTTTGAAATAACAACATAAGGATTTGAGCTCAAACTCCTTTCTATTTTTAATTCATCTGAAATCCAAGATATTTACATACCCATGCTTCTCGGATTCTTTGATCTATCAGGAACAAAATTGAACTCACTCATATTTTCACGTAATTAACTTGGTACTCATGTGTTTATTTTTAAATACACCCTTTTTTTCACTTCTTCTAATCCATTCTTGCTTATTATACCTGTTCCATGCAAGTGATACATTATTTCAATAGAGGGATTTTATTATTTTCCTCTGATTTCGTTCCTGAGGGGGCATGATCACACTATCATCAATTAAATTTTTGCAACTTCATTATCAAACAAACTAGGGGCATAACAGTTTCCTTGACGAAAGTCAGAACTATTGAATAGAAATCTTTGGTTCTCATGAGCTGGATATCTTCTGTTTCCTCTTTTTAAAAGATTCTTATTAAGCTCCTGGCAGCTTCTTACTAACTCTTGGACGACAATCAAGTTCAGAATCAGTATTATCAATCTTTGGATGACAACCAAGTTCAGAATTTGTATCTTTAAGATCTTTTATTGATTTTTGGATGACAACCAAGTTCAAAATCAATTCTATCACTTTTGTTCGATCAAGTGCGAGACTGATCTCATCAACATTTTATTCGACAACCAAGAACGAAATTCTCAATCTTTCTGAAGTCAAAAATGAAAAAAAAATTTGAATCAATGCGCTGCTCACACATCAATTCAAAAAGGGTCAAATGTAACCACCTAAATTTGGTTTGTTCCAACTATGGACCCTATTTTCTCTAAGTGTGATCATACCCCCAATTATGTCCAAATGAACCTATTACTGCTTGGCATAATTCATTTTTTTCATCAAATTTAATGTCCTAGGTGATTTTTTATCACTGAATTATATTAACTGATATAGTCATACAATTTAAGTCAGTTCAAACCATTTAAATCAAAACAAATTCAAACATAGCTATAATATTTAATTATAAAGGAATTAAATAAATCCCTAAATCAATTATCTACTTGCAAAATAACCCATTCCCCTAGCCTATTTAATTTAATTAAAATGGCTCTAGTCCCCTTAATTATTAAAAATCAATAAAATGCTTAAATAATTAATTCCTATATTTTAAATGAATTAAATAAGTTTAATTCATTTCATTTATATTCCCTTAAACCCCAACCTAACCTATCTCAACC
>MU224050.1:955631-973371 GCA_018584345.1 Thuja plicata | reverse complement strand
CCCACAAATATTGTACTAGTATAATGAACCTGTTAAAGTTCCTTTGCCCTGTTAGAAGTAGTCTTTACAATATGAGTACAATGACCTGGTTAAAGGTCTAACCCTATTAGGAGTCTTTTACAAAACCTTGTTAAAGCTATATGGCTCACTACCTAGGCTCACTGCCCAATAAGATGAAGGCTACAACCTTCTGAAAGTTGATATACACTATATCAAAAGTGAACTATTGTGATGACACTGTTGTCTGATCAGTTCCATGTATGCGTGAATGCTCTTACTCTCTTAAAGAGCTATATCATATACTGACTTCATCATACTACTATTCTATATCTTCCTCTTACATAATAATCGACACTTGTAACATAACTTTACATTACAAACTTATATGTTCATATCTGAATAGGCACGACCCAAAACAAAACTCTAGTCGGCCCTAAAACAAAATACACAACACTTCCAAACAAGTCGGCTCAAGCATGTTTATAAAAATGTTAATTAAATCATTACAAACATATAATCAAAGGCGCTTAGCCATTACATAAAAAAATAACTCACGCTGATCAAAACACTAGTCGGCTTCCATGCTCTGTCATCTGGACTGCTAGTCTAATGATCTGTCTGTAACTTCTCCATACTATTGTTCCGTACTATGCATGTATGGATGTAGTATGTACACATGTCATAGAACATATATCTGAACGTGCATGCCTTGATTCAATCTCTCGCATGTGCGCTGATGTGCTAATCGCTATATATCTCGGTCTACCTTGTTTCCATACTTAGTCATTTTTCCTTCTGAGTTATCTTAGACAGAAACTTAGTATGACTTTGTTGCCATGATGAAAACACAAAATGAGTCATGCATCCTCAGGAATTCAACTTGCCAACACTATTAGACATCCCTCTTGTGAATGAGGTAATTTGCACACATCACACCAAAGTTCACCTTCTATGAAGTGGTTATTCCTCTTAAGTGGATCAGGAGTTTCCATCTGCCTTTTCAAAGGTTTCCCCTCCTTCTAGTCAGTATGATAAGGCATGTCTTGCAACCTGTATCAATCATTTCTGTTGAAATTTCTATCATTTCTGTTCACCTGAACATGACCCTTATTTATTTGTAAGTTTTTTACCATCCCCCATATTTCATCTATTTTGTCCTTGTCCTCATTCTGTCTTGGGACTGCGGGGTTGAAAATTTTAGGGTCGCTTCTTTTATCTGTTCTCCTAGCATCTATTTTATTGTTTTCAATAGTCAATGCAATTTTAAATGCTTGTGGTAATGTTGCCGGATTACGGGATCTTATCTCATAGTTGGTCTTAACATCAAAAGCTCCTATGTAAAAAGATATTAGGAATGGATCCAAAGGGAGAATATCTTTAGGAATCTTATTTAACACTTTGTTGAATCTTTTGTTGAACTCTTTCACTGTCTCATTTACATTCTTCTTTATACTAGTTAGCTCATGAGATGCAAAAGTCGGATCCCTATGTTCTACGAATTCTTCTAAGAATTGATCGACAAAATCATTCCAACTGCTTATTGAACTATCAGACAAGTTTCTATACCATTCATCTGCACTATCTTTCAGGGATTGTACAAATGACTTCATAAGCACATCTTCGTAAGTTATTTCAAATTCATACACAATATTCTTAACATTGATAACATGTTGTTCAGCTAATTGAACTCCGTCACCATTAAATTTGGGAATGGCAGATTTCAATTCCTTTGGTATCAGGTCGGGAGAACACATAATATTTGAAAAATCTAATTGCCTATATCTTTCATTAACCATTGCGATTCTGACATTTGCTCCATTTCTAACTTGACCATTATTTTGAAAAATTTGATTTTGTGAAACAGGGCTACCTCTTTGATTTTGATTTCCTTGATTACCATATTGACGCGTATGAGGTTGCATCATTCCTTTGAAATGTTGATGCTGTCCAGAAGACCCAAATTGTTCATTCGTGCTTATGTCATAATGTCGTGCATGGTTTGTTTGATGTGCTTGACTGTTATTAATTTCACCTTGTGTATGGATTTTATCACAATGCCGCAACTGTAAATTTCTCTCATTTTGCATAGGAACATGAGTATGTTACGCATCTTGACTGTAATGGTTGTCAGTACTTGGAGCCTATGTATAATTCTCAAACTGCTGCTGGTTATGCATTTTAGTATTAGGTTGTGTATAAGAATAACCACAATCTCCTTGGCTCTGTATATTATTTCCTGAGTACATGTGACCTTCGGCACTCCGAACATGATTTTTATTTAAATAATCACATTGTTCAATGTGTCAGCCATGTATATAATAATTTTGATATGGCACATCATATTTTTTATTACATATTTCCTTATTTAGCAGGTTATGAAAATTTTTACCTCCAAATCTTGCTCCTGCATTAACTTGCTAGCCACTAGCAAAATTGCTTGGCTGGTCATGTGAATCCCTATTGAAATATCTCTCCTTCTATGCAAGTGGAGGAAATTCATTTGGTTGTTCATGTATAATTTTATTTCCTTCCTTCTTTGTATGCACGTGGGTTCTAGAATGTTGGCTTTGGTCTTGATAATACATATTATGTATTTGCTAGATTTCTTGAGTGGCTTGCGCAGAGTAGTGTTGGGGCTTCGTGAGAACCTTTTGCTACCCTTTTCTTTCCCCATGATACACGTCATGTGCATCTAGCTATTGGTGACGCCAAGGATGTGTGCCCTCAAATTGTGATTAGATCCTGACGTGTTGTGCTTCATTTTGCAGGTGCATGTGTTGTTGTGTATTATTCCCAGCCTCATGTAATTATTCATTTCCACATTCTACTCCAACACTGACGTGCTAATCATTTTCACAATCACTTGGCTGCTCACGTGAATCACCATGTAGAATACAGTTTTGATAATACATATTATCACTTTGTTGATGTGTGCAGATAGGTTGATGTATATGCTGCATTATCTTCCTCTGGGCCTGCGCACAATCTTCTACTCCTCCTTTCATAACATCTCCATGTTGTGTGGAATGCCAGAATGCATGTCTATCTTCTTTCTCACTCTGTGCGAGTTTATAACACTGGAGCTAATTTATATTGCTTTGCTAACGCATATCATTAGCACAATACTACGTAGGATAGGGTTTATCCATTATTATCTCCCGTGCATGGTTTGCACAGTCATTACCATCCATTTATTGTTGTACAATATAAGTCTTAGTCTCCATATTGTGCCTTTGGGCCTGCTCACTGGTAAAACATATTGTACCACCTTCATATTGATGCACAGGATACTTCTTGTTGTTTCTATGTTATGCATGACTCATATCATGTCACATGGACATGATATCTTGTTGTGCATTGTTCTCTTGTTGTACGTGGTTGGGCTCTTGATTAAATGCCTCATCATTCTTCCATGGTCTCGAGGTTGTGTAATATATATTCCATTACCCTGCATAGGTTTATATCCAGGCTGTGCATTATGTATAGAATATTCATAAGGCAGCGTGGGCTCCACATTTCAATGCCTAGGCTTGATATATTGCTGGGAAATATAATTATTAACCTCTGGATGTTTTCCTCTCTGCACAGCTTTCAGATATTGTTCTGACGAATTACAATGTTGATTATGGTTATTATTTTGCAAGTTATATTTACATTTCTTTTGATCATGTACATTCTCCTCGTGATCTTTATATTGTGTGACCTCATGTTGCATAGGATAAATATGATCCTCTGTATTATGTTCCTCAGCATGGACATGGTTTCTATTTTCTCCATGTTGCGGAATGAAGTCATGATGATTATTATTATTATATTTATGTGCTTCACTTTCACTATTTTGTATATTCCTTCTATTGTCTTGACTGTCATAATAGCCATTGCCATTCCCTCTCTTATCATCTGTGATGTATAGAGGATTTAAATGGAAATTCTTGAATGGATCTTTATTATTTTTTCTATGAGGAGGATGATACTTTGGAATCCCACTATTTCTATCAACCTTTTCTTCATTCACTGAATTCATTTTTGCAACTTTAGGGCTATCTTGTGGTGATGCGATATCCTCTCTCTGAAACCCCATCCTTTCAAAAACCTCATTTGGTTGTCATTTAAAATCCCTAATCATTCTTTCATCCTTCTTTTCCAAAGCGATTTAACCTTGTGTCATGATATCCACAATTTAGTCCTCCCGAGTTCGCTCCTCGTGTTCAGATATATCAACGTTCCTTAATCTCGGGTATGGAAATGGATTTCTATTTTCACTTTCACTGGCAGAACTATGATGACTTGAATCTGAGAACTGCTCACAAGCAAATTATTTTCTCATCTGATTTAGGTACGTACAACATCTTTGAATTTTTGTTCCTCTTTATTGGTTCTAATTCAACAAAGGTATTATTTTCTAGAGATCTCCTTCCTAACATAGGCTTTTCCTGAAATTGAGTTTTAGAGTCACCACCTCACCTTCTATGAGGAATATATAACTGTTATGATTCTTTTATCCCAGTAGAGTCTTTATAACAATAACCAAAGATTCTAAAACTATCTTTCACTGATAGCATCCCCAGCAGAGTCGCCAATTTGTTGGTGCTCAAAAATGCTGGACCGTTTTGAGGCCAACTAAAAGGCACAAATAAATGCCTATGCAATTCTGACTCGATCGAGCCAAGGCTGGTAGGCCTGAAAAAAGGTGCTTTCTAACTGTACAAACATGTGTACAAACAAAATAAATTCCTCCAAAGGGGTTAAAAATCCTTGGAAGATAATAACCTGATCTCCTAACTGCTAAAAAAGTTTGATATCTAAACTAAAGCCTAAAAGTACTATTAAAACCTAATTGAATGCTTTGTAAAGAAGATAACAGATATAATGTATAAACTACAGAAAGAACAAAATGCCAATTACAAATGAAAAAAGAACAGTGCCTAATGCCGAATTGGGAATAGAGTCATTTATATTCAATCTTACGTATAAACAAAGATAGTTTTAAGATAACTCACTCTTGTAAAGTGAGACCATCATCCTACTGACTTCAATTGAAACAAAGATTTAAATAACTTATACAATTAGTCCTTTGGATTTTAACCCAACTTAAGAGCCCAATAGGAACAATAACAGGTTCTCAGACCATGCAACTATTATTCAAATTGTATAAATTAACCATAAATGGATGAATCAAATAAAGGATATAGTAGGGTACCCTGGTTCACAGAGTAATCCAAGAAACTAATTGAAAATAAGAAACTATATTAACATTAAAACATAAGGACTTATCTGTCATTCGCATTCGAGAATTTGGACATTAGGTTCAAATCTGTAATTCAGGAGAGTTTCCCAATTGTGTTGTGTCCCCAAAAAAAAATCACATTGTAATCCTTTTAAGTTTATTTTGATTCAATATCTATATGTTTTCAAAGGTTCACTGTGAAAAGACATGCCCTTTCACGGGACCTAATCCTAGCAACTAACCCTAAAATACATAATAAACCAAAATAATGGTTCTTAGGAATATTTCTAGTACAAATACATTGATTTATCGTTCTTTGGTGTTCCGTGCATAATAATCTGATATTTAATTTCCTGCACAAAAACACCTATCATTAGATAGTCATTTAATAAAACCTAAAATCAAAAATCATCATATTCATAATGTATTAGGTTTTTTTTCTTTTAATATGATCTTTAAAAATATTCAATTATTAATTTATGATATAACAAATAAACATTAATAAGATCGTAATATAATTCATACAAATGTTTTTGAAAAATAAAAATAATACCAATAAAGTTAAATATTTAATCGTAGATATTCACTTTTAATTATCAAAATATATATAATTCCTATAATCTAGGGTGCAATCACCCTAGAAAATAAAAGGGGAATACTTACCCTAAAATGATATTTAAAATTATTTACATAGGGTAAAGTTATTAATATTATAGAAAGAGGATAAAAAAAACAACCCTGATATCATGGAATTCATTCGAATGTAAAAATAAAAATATACTTTCACAGCTCATTCTATAAAAATGCATTATGAATTTAGGGAAACCCAATAATTTTTACATTCTTTAAAATAAAACCCCAATTATGCATCTCTATAAAATAAATTTAAAACATAATAAGAGGAACATATGTATTTAAATCACCTAGTAAACATTTTCAATAAGTATATAAGGTGAAACATATATTTCCAAAAGACGCTCAACTATATTTACTTACCCTAATAAGATATTTCACATTAGTAATTTAGGGTAAGTTAGGATAAAGCTAAAATATAGAAAACATATTCGTGTGAAAAACTTTTAGTAACAAATATAGAATAGAAATGAGATAATATGATTCCCTCTAACACGTAACTCGAAGAGAACATTTAGACTAATTGGTTAGAGGGGGGGTAGGTAGGTAGGAAAAAGGGTTGGCTTGAGAGGTCGAGTATTCAACTCCCGATCGCCACCCTTTTGCCTAACTACATTTTATTATTATTATTATTTTTAAATATCTTATTTCAAATCATTTCTCACTTTTAGAAATATAGAAGCAATTTATTACAATAAAACATTTGATTTTTCCATGTAACATAATAGGTGTTTACACTTGAAAATCGTATACATAGAACAATTATTAGAATTTCAAATAATATAAATTATCAAATGAAAAATAAGGAAGAAGGATATATCAGTGAAGTATACTTCCCTATCAATGTAATGCTTGCAAAATTAGGTGTCAACAGGGTGTACAATTGAGGCCACACATACACCCACTAACTGATATCAGTTCCCAGTCCTCATCCTGTAGTTGCACCTGTAGATCCATGGTCACCAGGTAGTGCTCCCATGACCCAAAGGGAGGAATCACTGCCTGCAATCACAACCATTGAGTCAACTTCAATTTTTTAAGCTATTTTATCCTTTTCCACCCTTTTCACATACCTTTATGGGGATCCTTATCCTCATCATAACCCACTATCAAGTGCTTTTGTACACTTTTTTTCCTTGCTTCTATCCTCAACCCTAGCCCTCGGCTCTCCTAGGTGGAGACACCAATTATTGAGTGCATGCGCTAAACCATGTAAGCATTTATTGGCACATATGTTGATCCACCCCTTAGCCATTTTATCCTCCTTGATTACCGCATAGATGTCAATCCCTTGATTGATGCCCCCACTAGTGCTAAACCACCCCTGCATCTACAAATACATTGATTGACCAATCAACGTCTCTACCCCGTACATACTTTTACCCTCATAAATACATAATAAATGCACTTAAAATAAAAAATAAAAAAGTATGAAGCAAGGACAAGGAACCTACCACGTCTCCATACTCCTATGGTCGTTGGTAGACCCGTACATGCTCTCTAAGCTGATCCTTTCACCTCACATCCACCATCACTTTCACTCAGAGCTCCTTTCTTTTACTTGTAGGTGTGATAATGACACCTTGTAGGTGCCTTTTTCGAGTACTTGTAGCCCTCCCATTAGCCCCTCATACCCTCCGCGACGCCCTTTTTTTGTTTCTTTGTTTCTACCCCTTGTTGGTCATGCAAATTAATTTTTCCTCCCCTCTTTCTTCTTCTTCTCCTACATTTTTGTCCTTTTTCAAGAATTCCCACAAAATTTTGTTTTTTGCATCAATTTCTCGAGGGGGCATACCGTTCCATTGTTGTCGCTTTGCTGTGACCTCCCGACCTCCATTTCCCTTTAGGACATCTTTATTTTCTCTCTTTGATGCAAAATCATTTCAAAAATCACATCAAAGAGGGGCAAAATATAGACGTCCAAAATCGTCCCATATAAATTTATTAAATTTATACTAACACAACCTTGTAATTAATTTAATTAATTACCTAAGCCTAATAATACAATTAATTTTTAACTAATTATATTATCTTCCCCTTTTAACCTTATAATGTGATTAATTTGAATAAAATAATTACATTGTGTCCTTTTCTAGCCCAATGGTGTAATTAATTTTAATTAATTAATTACACTATTCCTCTTAACCTATATTAAAATAATTTTTATTATTATTTGGATATTTCCCCTTCTTCCTAATCATGTGATTTATTTAAATAAATCTAATCCTAGCCTAAATCCCTAGCCTAGAAACCTGTTATGGCACCTAAGCCTGCCTATTAATTAATCTTAGATTAATTAAGATCATTTTGTGATTCCTACAACAATTAGCATTTTCTTCCATTTTTTAATTTTATTACACATGTGTGAGCACATCCCCCAAATTTAACCACCAACCTTTCATAAATAGCTACTTACCTTCTTACACAATTTCTTCCCATATCTCCTTGGGCCACTCACACATATGTGTGAGACACCTTGACCCTCTCAACTCTTACACTTGTCTCTCACATGGCATTTATTGCCTATCCACCTAAGGTTGCTCACACATGCGTGAGAAACACATCATCTTGCATGGCCAACTACCTTTCTTACATGGCCTCCACTTGGCTTACACCTCATAAATCCAACTATATCCTAGCCCCTGATTCCAATTTTGAATCTCAACCATCCATTTCCCTCCAAATTCTATAAATAGGAGCTTCTCCTTATGCATTTGATTCATCACTAATTTGCATTGTTATTATGTGAAAATTACTCTAGAGTGTTTATTATTCTCATTGCAATCTTAGTAATATTTAAATTTGCATATCATTTCACTTTTAGAGTTTAGAAATAATGTCTTAGCATAGATTATTTGAATTTAAATCCATTAGTTTGCATATCATTATCCATTTAGATTTCATCTTAGCATTCTCATATCATTCATATAGTTTTAGAAATCATTTGGGAAAACAATTGGTTGTGCTAGGCGAGCAATACCCACATAGAACCATCAAATGAGCCAATCAATCGAGTATGATGACATTAATTTGTCGTTAGTATGCAAACAACACTTTCAGTAAGCATACACCAAAGGATAGGACATGAGAAAACTGAAGATCAGATATTAAGAGATCACCGAAGATGACTAAGTGCAAAGAGAACTAACGACACAAGTTAGTGTGTAAACCGAAATTGAAAAGATAGAAAGATAAAGTGGAACCCGACAAAGGAACCCGACATGCAAGATATAGTGCAGACTGACAAGACAGTTACAGAGCAACCGAAAGAACAAAACCAAAGGACAGTCAAGCATGAACAACAGCTAGAACCAAAAGTCAGTTGCAGCCCACAAAAAGTGGATCTGACTTCCACGTCAGATAAAGCATGTGTATTCTATCTATAGGATATTTAATTGTTTTAAATCCATTTATTTAGGTACAAGATACATGAATTTAAGTACTTTAATCAATCTAACTGATTTAAAATACATAGACTAAGAGATCTAGGTATAAGTTGTAAACCTGGTCTTAGAGTTAACATTGTTTTTATCGAAACTTGATGAAGTCAATCCATCTATAAATAGATGATGCATTCATTCATTATTATGGATGAATAGAATGATGTGAAGAGAGAAGAGAACATGAATGAATCAGACGAGCACATCTATGGATCAGATTGAGAGTTTCAAGAACAGGAATAACAAAAGGTGAATTTGGTTAGCAAGAACCAAGAACACAGCATACAGAGAATCAGAGGTATTATTCAATCACAATTAGGTGATAATATTTTTCATGTAAACTAAATTGGATCTGTAGATCAGCAATAGGAGATTGCATTTACCAGGTCAATTTGTAATTTTCTATCATTCTAACAAGTGGAGCAAAGTGTAAAAATCCTTTCAAGGAAGGTGGATTTAACAGTCCAACAACAAATCTCTTAACCGAGTGCACACTCAGAAGTGTTGCTAAAGCTCTTAACAGAGTAGACTTTAACAGGTCTCCACCAATACTTCTAACAGGGTAGATCATTAGAAGTGATCAAATTGTAAGCCTTAACCATCCTCTTCCAATCTGTAGATAGTGAAGATTTTGTGGGTACCATCCCCACCGCATTTTTTACTTCCTTACAGGAGTTTTCTGTGATATCATATCTTGTGTTATGTGTCAATTTACTTTCATGAATGTTTCTATGAATTTTCACATGTATGTTAATGTTATGATTTTATATAACTCACATCAAGATAGTTTAAATCACATTGAATGGATATATAATTGATTACAAAGGTTAATTGATAAAAGGGATACAAAAGTTTTAGAGGTACTGATTCACTCCTCTCCTCTCAGTACATACTTCCCATTAATCCCAACAATTGGTATCAGAGCTAAGTCTCTTCTTGGAAAGCTTAAAGGATTAAGAGAGAAGATCATACAATGGAGAAGTACACACTTGATAAAAATATTGAGAATAAAAAGCTTGAAATTAAGATGTTCTATGAACAGTATAAAGAAGCTAGAATCAACATGAGACAACTGCTAGATGAAAGAAAGAATATGACATCTCAGTGTAATGAGATGGATTATCATGAGGAAGAGATACTAGATTTCTTTGTCTTCAGGATCAACTACAAGCAAAACATCAGATACATAAGAAGAAAGCATCACAAGCCTAATTGAAATCAATCTACATCTGGCTGGACATTGACAAATCTCTGCAAATTGGTCAAGAGACAGAGATGGTAATGATGATTGATGTCATGAACAATGCTAGACAAGTTGAGAAAGAAAGAACACTAGCTATTGATGATAAAAGAAAGATCACAAAAAAGATTCAAGAAAAAGAGTTTGAAATACAAAGACTTACAAAGCATCACCATGAGATTACAAATCAGATTATTCTTATGAGTCAAGAGGCAAACATACTAAATGTTGAACTCATTGAAAGAATAGAAGCTATCGGTGATCTAAGGGATGAGAATGAAAAGTTGAAACATGAGATAAGAATTCAGCAACAACATTTATGAAATTATCAAGAAAGCTGAAGAAAGCAATAAAAGAATGGATGATTTTCTTGAAGGACAATGAAGAGTCAACAACAATACCGGTCTAGGTTTTACCGAGAATGGAGAATCATCAAATCAAATTGATCCAAAGAATGTTTACAAAAATTCAAGGCAAAGAAAGCTTACATGCAATCACTGTGGAAAGCAAGGCCATACATCAAATGTATACTTAGGCAAAATGAAAGGTATTCCTAAATCTACATCTTCATTCATAGGATTATGTTATAAATGTAACAAGAAAGGACATAAAGCATATGAATGTAAGTTTTAGATGAAACAACCAAAGAAGGAAACCTACATGAAAAAATACTATCCTACATGCAAAATGAATGGGCACACAACTCTTGAATGCTAGAAAAATAAAATACAAGCATGGAAGCCTAAAGGTCAAGAAACTCCCTATCAACCAAAGAGAGTCGGTAATCAGTATGTATGGGACTACAATACTTGGACAAACTGTACACCATGTGGAAGATATGGTCACATTGGTGAAAATTGTATGAGACAATGGACTAGAAATTCCAAAGGCTAGACTAACCTTGGAATGGCATGCTTACACTGTCATCTCAAGAAAGACTGGAGAGACCGAATGACGGAGACAAGCACATATCCCAATGGAAACACTATTGAAGATATTTGGAGGGCAAGAGATAAAATGTGGAGAAAATCTTTAGGCAATGATGAAGTTGGGCCGAGCAATGAAAATGGTGACACCCCATCCAATGGATCTAGTGACATCACCACCCCCACCTAAGCAGAACAAGTAAGTATGGAACTGCATTACACCAAGCTATTATTTTACATCAGTTCCAAAGTATGTTGATATAATGCCAAATTAGCATAAGAAAGATGCATCATGGTGTTACTTGTTAAAATTTATGATAACTATGCTTTCAGGCATATATACCAAAAATCGTCGGTATACACTCAAAGCTAAGACTACCTATATTTACTAAGAAGCATTAGTTAAAAGAAAAAGTTGCTAAGTGAAAACTGAGCCTCGTCGGTAAACAAGCAAATGAACAAGTTGTCAACAATACCAAAACCTGTCGATAAAAGTAAGTGAACAGCGACTACTCTGAAATGTTATGTTGTCACCGAAGGAAAGTGAAGTCTTCACCGATGAACTCAGTCTTCATACACCAAGGAGTTGGTAAGAATTTATGACACGTGTTTTAGGGAAACACCTATAAATAGGGCAACGAAATGACTCATTTGTCACGACACCCGAAGTAAAGTGACCAAGGCAATTTTTGAGCAAAAAGAAACTAAGTTACAAAGCGACCATGACTTAACCACCAACACTCCCAAGCAATTCAGGAATCTTTGCAAGCACAAATAGTAAGTTCTATGAGACCGACAATTCTATTTTCATGCATTTCGCAAGAAGCCCTAAATTTCTAAAAATGGCCTTGACTTCACGAACCGTGAAATCCAAGAATGAAAAGAAAGATGAGTTCAAACTCATTAAGAATTCAGTGTTAGAGGAAACTAATTACAAGATCCATCCTAAGGTTTCCTCACAACCCTATGACGCTGGAGCATTTTCATGCATACCAGCTAGGGTTTTACTTGTGGAAGATGTTCAATCTTTCATACACTACAAGATTGCAGAGATAGGAACTTCAGAGGTTGAAGAAGCTTATAAGAAGTTGTGCAATGAAGATGGAACACTAAATTATGAGCACAACCATATTGAAGTGAAAGGGCTCACCAATGCCCTAATATTCCCAAAGGTTTTCAAAACTGAATGGATTTGGTGAGTGCTAAGCTGAATGCATAAAAACAAGCTATAGCTTGATGAATCGAAGGTAATAACCCAAGACGTCATTCATGCAGTCACTGGTTACCCCATAACTGAATAAGTTAAGGGTAAGAGTACAAACCTGTGTCACACTTTTATAAAGGAAAAGGACCACAACATGCAAACTATTCAAATTTAACGACATAAAAGGTGGCATTTGTATTTAGAATTTGAGGATGATGTAAACTAAAGAAATGTGTAAATATGGATTAAGTTTATGTCTATAATTTTTTTTTTAATTTTTGAACAAGAATGTACATAGTTTTTTAATTTTTGATGTCCATTTTTCCATTGCTGAAAATTGCTGAAAATATGGGGTCTAGTTCCCTCCAAACAAGTATATGCAAATAATCTATTTTTCCTCTGATTTCAAAATATGTTATAGATAAAATGTATAGCTAGTGCAGAAAAGAAGAAATATTTGTTTTCAATATATATTTTCCCTGTTATAACTGCTCAAAGTTGAACTTATCTAAAATCGACAGTTTTCATCTCCCTCCAAATTTCCCCTATCAAATCACACCATTTAGAAAAAAAATTACATATTCTTGAAGAAGACTCTCTCCTCTAGTGTTAAATATAAATTTTAAATTTTTTTGATATGATTTACTATTTATTTGTTTATTTGAAGCAACATCTTCTCGAATGTTAAAATACCTACTTATTGTATTTTGAAATTATAATATATTAGATCTAATCAAAATAATATAAACTTTATATGAAAATAATCTTGACTCTGAGCTCTACAAAAGGGTATTTTTTATATTTTTTAAATATATCATTAAAAAGAGTAGGGGTTATTGAAACATCAATTTTCTGAAATAATTTTATTTCTTTGGTAATTGGTATAAAACATGCATTTAATAGACATTTCCAATTGGAAAAGTTTAACCACTTATCTAGCTTAGCTAGAATGAATCTAGCTAGACCATATGTTTGACAAAAATTAATTTTTATTTAGAAATACTCAAATTTAGCTATGCTGATAAGTGGTCGTGAAATGTGACACAACTTTGTGCTTTTACCCTTAAGGCACTAAAGCATCCACCAAAGGCCGAGACCGAGAAAATGATAGGAGCCAAATGGGATGCCAGAGGACTAAAAGTTACAACAATAACCGATGATGAGATCAAGTTTGGTGCATGTGTCCTAGGATACAAATTCTTCTAGGCAAGGAGATTGAACAACATAGCAGCAGGTGCAGTGGACACAACATTCAAAATTGTGAAGAAGGGAACACAATTAGATTTATCTGAACTACTCCTAAATTAGTTGAAGGACAATCTAAAGACTATCAAGAATGCAAAGTCAAACACGTGTAAGTTTGGCTCACTAATAATGTGTATCTTCTTTTATTTTCAAGAAAAATTCTCGTCGGTAGGAGATGTTAAATGGGATAGCACCAAACCAATAACCATGCAAATCAGTGAGCATGTAGCTACACTGGGAGATAACTTTGAGACAATCATGGATGAATACTTCAATGTATTCAAAGATTGAATGCAAAAGAGGGTAAGAATCCCCGAGAAACTCATTGAAAAATATAAGGATGAGATATGCTTCATGGTTGATACTGACAATACATACATTAAGCATGTTGTACCGAGGACATCATGGTTGCATCCATTAGAGTATGAGATCAACATTGATCTTGCAACAAAGGCAATTGATGCCTTGATCAATGAGCCATTGGATAAGAAACAACCAAAATTTGGAACATATGAGGAGGCCAAGACAAGAATAAAATCTAGCCTAGTTGTTAAGAAAATTGTCAGAAAGAAGGACAAAATGGTGAAGAAACTGAAGAAGATACTGTCAGCAACCGAGGAAGAAGTTGAACAGGATGAAGAAGTTGAAAAGGAGGAAGAAACAGAAGAACAGTTATCTATAATTAAAGATGAAGGAAAGGATGACTCCAAAGAAAAAGAGTCAGATTCACCACCTCCTCCACCAACTAAAAAGCCAAGGACAACAGTTGCTTCTAGGACTAGAAGCCAAACATAAAAATATTCTACTCCTTCACCTCTAAAGAAAGGAAATGTCAGGACTTACAAGAGGAAATCTCCCGCACCGAAAAGAGGGAAAAACAAGAAAGGAAGGAAATTCATAAGAACCTGAGAGGATATAGAAGACACCGAGCAGGATGAAGTTGTAGAAGCAGAAAGTGTCAAGGTAACACCTCCCAAATATATTGATGACATATGCAAATCTATTGCAAACTCTGGATCTATATCATAATCAAAGATCAGAAGATGGTTGAAGTTAGACCCAGAAGATCAGAATAAAGTAGAGGATGTCATCATAGCCAAAATGTACAAATTTAAATATGTACAGATTCAGTTTGAAGGAAGTTATGTCCCAAGGGAACTCTTGGATAGACTATACTCACATTGGACATTTGCATTGAAGAATGAGAAGGAAATAAGAGATATGGTACTTGTTTCTCTCATGCCACCTGAATCAACGAAGGTAGAAATAGATGAAATGATGGAGAAGTATAAAAAGGAGTTCTCACCAAAGCTAAGAGCATACAAATTTCTTAAAGGAAAACTTATAGAGCTTGAGTAGGACAGCCACAAGAAATGGTGCAAGACAATGAACAGACCTATAGAGGAGGAAAGCCCAGACAAAGACCTTCAACAACAAGATGTTGATAAGGAAACTCAAGATGACACCTCTATTAAGTTAGATAAAGAAGAAGATGACACAATCGGCAACAAGACTACAGATGTTGTAGATGAATCATGGATAGATAACACAAATGACAACATTGTGGACACTAATGTCATAGACATTACCGATGACCCAACAAAGGAAATAAATAAGGATGAAGATGTCACGGTTGTAAAGGATTAAAGCCAATATTGATACAAGCTATCAATATCCTGCAAGAATAAAGAAAGTCACCTGAGAAGGATACTCCCAAGGATGCAGGGGAAGAAGAAAACAAGGACAACACCAATGGTCAGTAAGACATCAAAGATACTTAAGATGTAACTGACACTGATAAGGTTATAGGAGGAGATAAAGAAAAGGATACAGATACACAAGACAAGAATGCAGAAACCAAAACTGATGAAGCTAAGGACACTAATGAAGGAGACAAACCTAAAGATGGTACTCCTAAGGAAACTGACAAGTGTGCTACCGATGATGTTAAGGTGAATTTGGAGACGTTTGTAGACACCTGACAAGCTGAAACTGATGCCAAACAACAAAAGGAAGCACAACAGGTCACTTCATCGAGCACAACAAAGAAGGCCGAGAAATTGTCAATGGTTTTACATTCTAGTGATTCTCAAGAGAAGAAAAATAAATCAAAGAAGAACAAGTTAGAGGTCACCCTGGATGAACTCATTGAAATACCAAAGTGTGACCCATCTACACTTGACTTTGAAGCATTACAGGAATATGGAGAAATGTGCCAAAGAAAGGCATTGCAAGAGAAGCTAAAGAAATAGCACAGGGACTCCATGGTACTGGAGACAACACGCGACATATTACATCAAATTGTGCCCAATGTTGATATTGATCAAAGCAAGCCAATACTTGATCAATTAGCTACTCTAACCGATGTAATCAAAACTCAGAACATTGATGCTGAGAAGGCAATAGAGGAGAGAGTTGAGATGAAGTACCAACAAAAGCTCATTGAGAACAGCAGCCAAGAAGTGGCAGTAAATACAATAAAGCTATCAAAATTTATCACTGAATTAGACCCAATAATATCTGCAACTATAACCTTGATTCAAACATTGAGCACAATAGACAAGTTCACTAAAGAGAATAGTGAAAACATTGCAAAGTTGGACACCGATCTAGCAAATAGTGCACAAAGCTTAACCACCGATGGAGACAATGCAGTCAAACTGCATTATGAGAATATCATAGAGATTAAATAGTTAAGACAAGAAATATGGGAGGCAGAAAAACACTTTAGGGAAGAAGTAACTGAGCTCCAAGCTCAACTTCTGTCAAACCTTACACTACTCCAACAACACATCAGTTTAGCAAGGCAACTGATACCAACTCCCGAGATGTCTATAGCAGACAACATCTATGACATGCACTCAAAGATCACACTCGAGCACATGGCTCTGGAGAACCTCAAATAACAATGGGAGAAGATGATGGAAGACATGAAGTCTTCACACTCCCACTTTTTTGATAAGCTCTAAAGGTAAAGACCTTTTCCCTTAATATCAAAAAAGGGGGAAAATGATATGAGTACAAAATACAAAAAGAGAAAATGACATGTATTCATTCATTCATTCAGATGGGAAAATGGTAGATATGTATATGTATATTCATATGAAAAAATGATATGTATAAGGAAAGACATCATATGTACAGATATACCAGCATATACATAGGGGGAGTCATTAAATGACTAAGGATAATATATGTTGTATATACTTAACATTTTGTTAGTATTTTGCACATATCATCTTTTCATACTAATGTCAAAGGGGGAGATTGATGACATTAATTTTCCATTAGTATGCAAACAATACTTTCGATAAGCATACACCGAAAGACAAGACATGAGAAAATTGAAGATCAGATATTAAGAGATCACTGAAGATGACTAAGTGCAAAGAGAACCGACGACACAAGTTAGTGTGTAAACCAAAATTGAAAAGATAGAAAGATAAAGTGGAACCCGACAAAGGAACCCAACATGCATAATACAGTGCAGACTGACAAGACAGTTACAGAGAAATCGACAGAATAAAATTGAAGGACAGTCAAGCATGACCGACAGACAAAATCGAAAGTCAGTTGTTGCCTGCAAAAAGTGGAGCTAACTTCCACGTCAGATAAAGAAAGTGTATTCTATTTATAGGATATTTAATTGTTTTAAATCCATTTTTAGGGACAAGATACATGAATGTAAGTTATTTAACCAATCTAACTGATTTAAAACACATAGACTAGGAGATCTAGGTATAAGTTGTAAACCTGATCTTAGAGTTAACATTGTTTTTATCAAAACTTGATGAAGTCAATCCATCTATAAATAGATGATGCAAT
>MU224050.1:918064-935043 GCA_018584345.1 Thuja plicata | reverse complement strand
ATTGATACCACTTCTACCATCCTTTAAAAGACTGGTTTCAAAAGTTATAATACTTCATACGGTAGAAGTTTTTCAGCACTCATGTGTTATGGAATTTAATGAACATGTACATATCCCAAATAAAGAACATGAAATCATGGTTCCAAAATAAGTAAAATCACAATTTCTAAAAATAGCAACAGTAGGACACTAAACCTTAAAAACTCTAAAGCGACACTAAAAAATGCATGCGACGTCGAGTCGTCGGCAATTGCCGACAGTTCAACGTCGCATGTATAGAAAATTTTTTGCACCTCTTTCATAATTTTGACACTCATTCTGCGATAGTATTGTGACACCTAGACATCACTTTTTGTAGATGTGCAACGAATTTTCTATACATGCGACGTTGGGCCGTCAGAAAATTACCGACGGTTTGACGTCACATGTATAGAAAATTTGTCACACATCTGAAAAAGTGATAGATAACATGTGATGCCTACGTGTCGTAATACTGATAGACAAGATGCGACACATACATGTCGTAATAGCGACAGATAAGATGTGACATCTGCGTGTCGTAATAGCAACAACTAAAATATGTAACAACAAAATGGTAACCATCATAGCTGGCTCATATTGTGATGGTTAGTACCATCGCAATAATGACAGATGGTGCAGTGGTTGTTAATTGTGACACCAAAACTACAACACTGGTCTCTGTTGCTAGGCCGACGGGAGACTATCAGAAAAGCGACGCATAGATGTCGAAAAGAGGCCTCAAATGTACTAGTGGATTGGAAAACTCATGTATGTTGTACACACTAGACCAAATATTTCACATGTAGTGGGAATTGTTGCTATATTTTCTACTAATCCCAGGGAATCACATATGACTGTTGTGGAACGAATCCTAAGATATCTAAAGAATACTGAGGAATTTGGCTTGTGGTATAGAAAAGAAGACAAATTTGAACTTAAGGTGTTTACCGTTGCTGATTGGGCTAGAAATCTTGATGACCGCAAGAGCACAACTAGAGGAGCATTCTTTATGGGTGACAGACTTGTCACACAGATTAGAAAGAAGCAAGGATGCATCTCTTAGTCTACTGCAAAAGAAGAGTATGTTGCTGCTGCTGCAAATTGCTCAAATATTGCATGGATCAAATAGTTGCTGGAAGGTATGCATATGAAGATCTTAGAACCAGTCACTATTTATTGTGATAACACTAGTGCAATAAACATTTCCAAGAATCTAGTCATGCATGCAAAAAATAAACACAATGTCATCAACTATCATTACTTAAGACAACAAGTTCAAGAAAAAGAGGTGATACTTGAATATGTGCAAGCCAAAGAACAATTGGCTAATATCTTCACCAAGCCACTAGCCAAGGATACGTTTGAGTACTTGACAAAGAGATTAGGGGTCAAACCCTTGTCTACCAGTCAGTAAAATGACTGAAGGCTGCATCAGCCTACATATTCTCATAATATCATTCATGTTGATGCAAGCAAACATGATGAACTTCAAAGCTACATCTATATACAACAGGTATATATCAAAACTGAGCACCAGAGCATATTGTTGTATTGCTGATGGATAAGGGAAATTCAAGGAATATATTATGGATGGAGAGAAAAGACTGCTTGACATGATTTTCAGATACTTGTAAACTATTTGTTTGGCATTGTTGTCAAAGGGAGAGAGTTTATCCATTATCACATTATCACAGTCTTCAGAAAAAGAAGAAAGATTATCCATTATCAGATTACTCCAATAGGAGAGATCATATCCATAGGGAGAGAGTTTGTATGAAGGATTTAATACAAAGGAAGAGTTGCTGACAAGAGAGAAAGACATCAAATGTGAAGAACAGTCAAAAGAAAGATATTGACACAAGGAGAGGACACAGCACATCAGAACAAGAAACACAGAGAGTTGCAAGAATCAAAGCTAAGCTAAAACAGAGCTTACCGGCGGTCAGACATTTTTATCGGTTATCAAAACAAACTGTTTGGTAGTTTGATGAATCTCAATAAATTGTATTTAATATTGTTTTAGAAATAGTATAGTGTGATAATATAATTTTGTTGCCATCGATGCCAAAGGGAGAGATTGATGACATGTAACTGATTAAATGTTTGATAATGTTAAGTTGAAGATAATGCAAGGCATTAAATCAGTTAATGATTTGTATTGTCATTGATGTTAACTTGATATCATCTGTACGGTCATGTATAAAATACCAAAGAATTCAGAGAAGAAATGGAACAAAGGTTATTCTTTCAGCAATGCATAAAAGTCAAGTATTCACTAAGTGAAAGATAACACCGATGGAGTGTACACCATCGGTAAAGGCAAAGAAGAAAATTCATAATGATACCCGACGAGAAGAAGACAACGTTTCCCGATGAAGAAAAACCATAGGATGCCCGATGAGCTAAAAGTAGAGTTGCCCGACAGATGGAGATCCCGAAGCTAACTAAAGTCACACCAACAGAACTGGTAGTTGTAACCGATGACTAACTGAAGAGTTGACCGACAGAACAAAGAGTTCATAAAATGAAAAAATATCTAGCTGGCAAGAGCTAAAGATAGATTTAACTAGTTGTTTTCTTTTTTTTATTTGACCAGAGTTAAGTGATTGATTTAAAGAAGATTTGTACAGTTGGCATAAAGATAACTATGAGATAAATCAGGAGTTATGATTTAAATCAGATTGGCTGGATTGTTTTTCATGCCAAGAATAAAGAATCAAGAAAAAGTGAATATCATGTCTATATAAGAGACAAGTTTAATTCATTTTTGCATCACATGAAAAAGGGATTCAGGGGGGTGAATAGAAAGAGGATGCTAAGAACAAACTAATGAAGAACAACTTCATGCAGTACTAATCAATCAAGTTGAAGGAGAGCTAAGGAATTCTGCAGACACCGACGAATAGTGAGCACAACATCATAGAGTAGAAAGTATGGAGCACAAAAGAATTGAATTGATACATTGATCAGAGAGGTAATGCACTTAAATAGATCTAAAAATCTACAATTTAAGTTGCATTAGAAACAGGTCATTTTGTTTCAGTTTAACCATTGAAGCATCAAGTCTCTTATCATAGAAAGACTTAACAGTCTTCTATATATTGAGGTACATCCCAAGGAGTTCCAAAAAGGTTGATTCATGAAAGTAGCATTGGATATGCCCAATGCCTATTGACAGTCTAAGAGAGAGGCTAATTCAAGGATGGCAGCATTAGATGCCCCATACTAAGTGACAACCTATATCTGTAAAATCCTCTAACAAGGTCACACCTAACAGTGTGTTTGTAACCTTTAACAAGGTTGGCTCTTAACAGGGCTCTCTTCAGAAGAGTGAAAATTTGGGGTACCGGTCCCAGTGGTTTTTTCCCTTAATAGGGTTTCCACATTAAAATACATGTGTTATGTGTGTATGGTTCATTAGTTTACTATTTTATATTTCACATATGCATTTCTGGATTTATCGGTATACTCTACATATTTACTGTATTTTGGTAAATAGTTATACTACTTATCGGTAATCAAGGAGAATAAGGACAGACAAGGAAAATTGACAGAGAGTTAATCATTATAAGTATTTCATGGCATGCATCTTGTAGGGACATAATAATCTTAGGTTCATTTGATTGGTGGTTAGATTAAGGATAAGTTTTTGAGGCCACTGATTCACCCCCCCTCTTAGTTATTACTAACAAGATACATCAATCATAGTAGAGGGTGGACTGATTACCTTCTCAACTTCAGGAGGTGGAAGGGTTGTAGGAGAAGTGTTAACCAACCCATAATCTCTTTCTATCATCTTCCTTCTAACCTCTTTTATCTCCTCTTTTGTCATACCAACCTTGGCTGCTAGATCATCTATTAAGTTTTCTACTTTCCTCTTCCTTACACCTCTAGTATGATCTTCCCTCATCTTTGTTGACTTTCCTTCATAGGTTCCTCATCTTTCTTTGGATGGATCAATCTATGAGGATAGAATGTGTTCAACCTACATAGTCAAGACCTCATAACTGACATCATATCCTAGAGGATAACACCACTTCTTTCTAGGTTGTACTGCCTCAAAGAAAACACAATTAGTTTCAACCATGAAATAGATTGAGTCTTTGTACTTCTATACCAATTCTTCAGGAATTCTCTATCTTCCTTCATCTATCTCTGCAATATTTTGACCATTGCAAATAGCTTACCATCTACCCATGTGCTATTATGTCTTTTGTAGCTCTGTGTGATTTGCATTCCAGCAAGTTCATTGTCTTTCCAATCTATAGAGCGCATACCAGGGAATTTATGCATAATATGAATATACATGTGTACTAGTAAAGATCCAAATTTGAGTGCTTTAGTCCTATCTTTCTTAGTTTTCCTGACATTCTCTAAAAAAAGTTTTGCTAGTACTTCGCATAGATTATACTTAACATTTTCCTTAACCATTTTATAAGCCATCAAAATTGCACCTACTAATACTGAGTTAAGTTGATTTCTGTAGTGAATTTAATATCCTAGAATCATCAAAATCAATCTAACATCCTGTTGAAATGTATCATTTACTGTCATCACTCTCTTATCCCATTTCTATTATGTTAGGTTTTCCACCATTTTCTTTGTGTTCTTCTCTGCAACAGGAATGACTCCAGTATTATCCAATCCTGTTATACCATGAATTAGGTCACTACAAATCTTCACAGACTAATCTCCAATCCAAATAAACTGATCGTGCACTCTGCTCAGAAGGATCTTAATCCATTCTTCTTTTTCAAATTCATAAAGTTAAGTTATCCACATAATACTAAGGTTCTTAAGATATGTGAACTCAACTTTCATCTTACCATGTTCTCCAATCATGTCTTCCATATCTTTAAAGATCTTATAATATCCTAGAGATTCATACTTACAATGAATGTAAGCCCTAATATCTTCTACATGTAGAACGTCATGGGGTGTTTGTGAAAATGCACCTTTGGGATCATCCTTAGTTGATTTTTATGGATGTTTCTTAAACTTATACCTAGGTCTTTCAATGACATTTAAAATCAACAGAGTATCCATAACCAAAGCATCAAAGAAAATCTAAATACCTTTTATTTGTTGATATGAAATTCTACTTTGATCAAATGCTCAATATACTTGCTTCTATGCTTCTTTTCCTCTAAAATCTATTCTCCTTGGGCTATTTTCTTTGAATGATGTATAAACAAGTTCTTTCAATTTACAGGTTATACTTCATTGTGTAAACAAATGCATAGTTCCCAATAAATTCATCTCTACACATAATCCAGTCGATGGCGATCATAGCATAAAGATTTATAAAACCATGCCATCACACATATATGCTCCACAACATCTACAAATACTCTCCCTAAGCTCGCAAGATCTTACTCCCCATAATCAGGGGCTGAATAGATTTCTGATGTTTTCTTCCAATGCTCCTCCTAAGGTCCTGCTTGACCATCTAGGTTGATGTAGCAATGTTAGCATCATGCAAAGGCACAATAGCATCTACTGACTCTGCCTGAACCAATACCTCAATAGTTTCTTTTACCTTCCATACCTTACCACTGTTATCATCTTCTAGTTTTCTGAAATGACTCTTGAATTCATCCATATATTCTGTAAGACTCTTACCAGTATCACTAATATTCTACTTTATAACCATAGGTGGTGGTACTCTTCTGTTATCAGTTCCATTATACCTGCAAAACTTTGTAATGTGTCCTGGATTGTGACATGTGTAACATTAAGGAGGTGGTGTGTTTTGATTAACCTGCAACTTACAATACTTTGCAATTTTCCCAAAGTTATTGCATTTGTAACATGTGATCTTAGCTGCTATTTCTTCCCTAATGTAATCTTGTTTGATTTATGATTGATGAGGTTTCCTACATTCTTCTTTATTATGTCCATATGCATGACAATTGTTGCAATAGCCATCAAAAGATCTGCATGGAATTTTTCTTCTGCGGTCTCTCTTCATATGTCCAATCTTGTTGCATCCAAAACATCTACCTCTGAAAGGTCTAATTTGTTCTTTAGTTTCCTGAAGAATAGGTCTTTCTCCATCAATCTTCGCTTCTGATTTTTCTTCCAGAGTCTTTGAACATTTAGCTTCATTGAAGCCAACACCAGTCTAATGACATTATTTTTCCATTAGTATACAAAGAACTCTTTCGGTAAACATACACCGAAAGACAAAACAAAGAACAAACTGAAAAACAGATATGAGAGATCACCGAAAAATGGCTAAGTACAAAGAGAACCGAGAACATAGTTTTGTGTGTAAACCAAAAATGAAAACTCAGAAGGATAAAGAGGAACCTGACGTGCAAGATATAGTGCAACCCAAGAGATAGTCAAAGTGCAACCTGAGAAATAGTTCAAGCAAGGAACCCGAAAGCTAGTTAACTGATTTCATAACATAACTAACCGACAGAAACTGAAAGTCAGTTGAAGCCCATAAAATGTAGATCTAACTTCCAAATTAGATAAAATAGTCTTATTCTATTTATAGAATCTTGATTTGTTTTTTAAAACCATTTCTTTAGGGACAAGAAACATGAATGTAAGTGTTTCAATATGTGCAACTGATTTAAAAGACATAGACTAGGAGATCAAGGTAAAGTTGTAAACCTATGATCTTAGAGTTAATATTGTTTTATGTGAAACTTGATTAGGTCAATCTATCTTAGAAATAGATGTTGTAATCATTCTTTATGAGATAGAGGATAGATGAGAGGATGAATGAAGCCTACGAGCACATCTATGGATCAGACTGGAAGTTTCAAGAACCATAACAACAAAAGGTGAATTTGGTTATCAAGAACCAAGAACAGAGGCTACCAAGCAACAAAGGTATTATTCAATCACATTAGGTGATATAATTATTCATGTAAACTTAAATGGATTTGTAATTGGCAATAGGAGACTGCATACACCAGGTCAAATTGTAATTTTATCTCATTCTAACAAGTGAAGCAAAGTGTAAAAATCCTTTCAAGGAAGGTGGATTTAACCATCCAATTGTAAATCTCTTAACCAAGTGCACACTCAACAGTGTTGTAAAAGCTCTTTAAAGAGTATACTTTAACCGGTCTCCATAAATACTCTTATTCGGGTAGATCATTAGAAGTGATCAAATTGTAAGCCTTAACCGACCCCTTCCAATCTGCAGATAGTGAAGATTTTGTGGGTGCCATCCCCACCGTAGTTTTTACTTCCTAATAGGAATTTTCTATGATATCATATCTTGTGTTATGTGTCAATTAATTTCATGAATGTTTCTATGAATGTTCACATGTTTGTTAAGTTAAAGAATTGATAAGTCTTACACAAAGATAGAATAGATCAGATGGTTGGATAAATAATTGATTACAAAAAGGTTAAGTTATAAAAGGATACAAAAGGTTTAGAGGTACTGATTCACCCCTCCCCTCTCAGTACACACTTCCCATTAATTCCAAAATTTGGTATCAGAGCCTAGTCTCTTATATGGAAATCTTAAAGGCTTAAGAGAAAAGATCACACAATGGAGAAGTACAGACTTGACAAAAGTATTGAGAATCAGAAGATAGAAACTTAGATCTTCTATGAGAAATACAAAGAAGCTAGAATCAAGATGAGACAACTGTTAGATGAAAGAAAGATTATGGCATCTCTCTGTAATTAAATAGATTACCATGAAGAAGAGATACCATATTTCTTTGAGTCATCGGGATCAACTACAAGAAAAGCATGAGATACATCAGATGAAAGCATCACAAGCTTAAATGAAATCAATCAACATCTGGTTGGACAAGTGAAATCTCTGCAAATCGGTCAAGAGATACAGATGGTAAGAATGATTGATGTCATGAACAATGCTAGACAAGTTGAGTAAGAAAGAACACTAGCTATTGATGATAGAAGGAAGATAAATGAAAAGGTAAAAGATAAAGAGTCTAAAATACAAAGACTTACAGAGCATCACCATGAGATTACAAATCTGATTATTCTTATGAGTCAAGAGGCAAATAGAATGAATGTTGAACTCATTGAAAGAATAGAAGCTATCGGTGAACTAAGGGAAGAAAATGAAAATTTGAAACAAGAAATAAGAATTCAGCAACAACATAATCAAATTATCAAGAAAGTTGAAGAGAGCAATAAAAGAATGGATGATTTTCTTGGAGGACAATGAAGAGTCAACAACAACATCAGTCTAGGCTATACTGAGAATGGAGAATCACCCAATCAAGATGATCCAAAGAATGTCTATGCTAATCCAAGACCAAGAAAGCTGACATGCAATCACTATGGAAAGCAAGGCCACACATCAAATGTATGCAAGAGAAAAATAAAAGGTATTCCCAAATCTACATCTTCATTCATAGGATTCTGTTATAAATATAACAAGAAAGGACATAAAGCATATGAATGTAAGTTTGAGATGGAACAACCAAAGAAGGAAACCTACATAGACAAATATTTTCCTACTTGCAAAATGAATGGGCACACTACTCTTGAATGCTGGAAGAAGAAAAAGCAAACATGGTAGTAAAAAGGTTTAGAAACTACCTATCAACCAAAAAGAGTCGGTAACCAGTATATATATGGGATTACAACACATGGACAAATTGCACAGCATGTGGAATATTTGGTCACATTGCTACAAACTGTAGGAAACAGTGGACAGGAAAGTCTAAAGGCTAGACTAACCCCAAAATGGCATGCTTACACTGTCATAAATTTGGTCATCTCAAGAAAGACTGCAGAGACCGAATGACAGAAACAAGCACATTTCCTAATGGAAACACCATTGAAGACATCCAGAGGACGAGAGAAAAAATGTGGAGGAAAGCTACAAACAATGATGAAGTTGGATCGAGCAATGCAATTGGTGACACCCTATCCAATTGATCTGGTGACATCACCATCCCCACCTAAGAAGAACAAGTAAGTATGGAACTGCATTACCCCAAGTATTATTTTACATCAGTTCCATAATATGTTGATAAAATGCAAAATTAGCATAAGTATAGATGCATCATGATATTACTTGTTAAAATCTGCAAAAACTATTCCATCGGGAAATACATATTGAAATCCATCGGTATACGCTCAGAGCTGAAATTTTCTGCACTTACCAAAAAGCGTCGGTTAACATGTAAAAGAAAAAGTTGCTAGTGCTAACTGAAAATCGTCAGTAATCAAAGCAAGTTGAAAAAGATGTGTTTGCAAAACACCGAAACCCATCGGTAAAAGCAAGAGGTGAGATGACCACCCTAAAACATCACATTGTCACCAAAGAGAGAAGTTAATGTTTTAACTGATGAACTCTGTCTTTGCAAACCGAGGAGTGGTTGAGAATTAATGACTTGCATTTAGGGAAAACATCTATAAAAGGGCGATGAAAGGGTTTCATTGTTCACCACAACCAGAGAAAAGCGACGAGAGCAAAATTTTTGCAAATAGTGATAGGATCATAGAGAAACTACAACTCGACCCAGAGAACTCTAACATATCAGTGACCACTATAGGAGTAAACAGTAAGTTCCTATGACAACTGAGAACTCTATTTTATGCATTTTTTAGAAAGCCCTAAATTTGAAACAATGGCCACGACTTCAAGAACCAACAAACTAAAGAACATCAACAAGAATGAGGTTAAACTCATCAAGAATTTTTTATGTGAGGAACCACATTAAAAGATTTTCCCTAAGGTTACATCACAACCCGACAATGCGGGAGCACTCTCGCAAATACCAGCTAGGGTTTTGCTTGTCGAAGACGTGCGAGCATACATCCACTGCAAGATTGAAGAAATTGGTGACTTAGAGGTGGAATAAGCTTTCAAGAAGCTATGTAATGAGGATGGATCCATAAAAGATGATCACAAACACATAGAGGTGAAAGGGCTCATTAATGCCCTATTATTCCTGAAGGTATTCAAAACCAAGTGGATTCGGTTAGTACTGAGCTGAATTCACAATCACAAGCTATGGCTGGACGAGCCTAAGATGATAACCCAAGATGTTATTCATGTAGTCACCGGTTACCCTGTAATCGATAAGGTAAAGGAATTGAAACACCCACCCAAGGCTGAGATTGAAAAGAACACAGGAGACAAGTGTGATGGCAGAGGACTGAAGGTATCCACTTTATTGAAGATGAAATGAAATTCAAAGCATGTGTCCTAGGCTACAAATTCTTCCAAGCTAGAAGGATGAATAACATAACATCCAGAGCAGTGGATACAGCTTATAAAATTGTGAAGAAAGGAACTCAGTTGGATCTGTCCGAACTTCTACATAACCAGTTAGAAGAAAACTTGAGAACAATTAGAAATGCAAAGACAAATACATGTAAGTTTGGCTCACTTATCATGTGCATTTTATTTTACTTCCAAGAATCATTTCCATCAGTAGGAGATGCAAAATGGGATACCACAAGGCCCATCACCATGCAAATCAGTGAATACATAACATCACTGGGAGACAACTTTGAAACAGTCATGGATGAGTACTTTACAAGATTCAAGGACCGAATACAAAAAAGAGTAAGGATCCCTGAGCAACTTATTGAGAAATTCAAAAATGAAATATGTTTCATGGTTGAAACAGACCACACATACATCAAGCCTGTTGTACCAATGAAAGCACGGATACAACCATTAGATTATGAGGTTAATATTGATCAAGCATCTAATACAATTGATGCATTGATAAATGAACCCTTAGACAAGAAACAACCAAAGTTCAGAACTTATGAAGAGGCCAAAGAAAGAAACAAATCTGGCTTGGTTGTAAAGCAGATTGACAGGAAAAAGGATAAAATGGTCAAGAACCTAAAGAAAATGATGTCAATAATAGAAGAAGAAACTGAACAGAAAGAAGAAGCTGAAATGGAGGAAGAGACTGAAGGTCGGTCACCCATCAGTGAAGTTGCAGAAAAGAATGACTCTGAGGCCATAGAGTTAGATTCATCACCTCCTCCACTAGCTAAGAAGCCAAGAACCACAACTTGATTCAAGAACAAGAAGCCAAACAACTAAGGACTCAAGTCCTTCACCCTTAAGAAAGGACAAGTAAGAACCTACAAGAGGAAACCAACCACACAGAAAAGGGGGCCAACCAAAATAAGAAAGTTCATCAGGACTAAGGAAGATATTGAGGACACCGAACAAGATGAAGTTGTACAAGAAGAAAAGATTAAGGTTCCAGAAAGAATTGATGAGGTATACAAATGTATTGCAAATTTAGGATCTATCATAGATTCTAAGATCAGAAGATGGTTAAAACTGGATCCAGAAGATCAAAACAAAGATGAAGATGTCATCATTGCAAAGATGTACAAATTCAAGTATGTACCAATATAATTCGAAGGTAATATAGTACCAAAGGAACTCGTGAACATATTATATGCCAGATGGTCATATGCATTAAAGAATGAGAAGGAGATAAGGGAAAGAGTACTTGTTTCTCTTATGCCTCCTGAATCCAAGAGGGAAGAAATTGATGAGATGATGGAGAACCGTAAAAAGGAGTTCTCACCCAAGTTGAGAGCCTACAAAGTTCTTGAAGGGAAGCTTATAGAGCTTGAAAAAAAAAGTCACAAAAAGTGGAGTAAAATACTCAGCAGACCTATTGAGGAAGCAAGCCCAAAAAAAGGAAAAAAACAACAAGATGATAATCAGGCAACTCAAGAACCGATAATAGTCAAAGATGACACATTAGTTGAGTTAGATAAAGAAGAACTGAACACAACCAAAAACAAGAATATGGATGTTGTTGATGAGTCATGGCCAGACACCACTATGGACAACATAGTCATTGACATAACCGATGATCCAACAACAGAAATACAAAAAAGATGAAGATGTCACTGTTATCAAGGACAAAACTGATGAACAAGACAATACATTTGAAACTTCACAGGTGAACATGGCAAGCACCATTCCAATATTGATGCAAGCCACCAATATACTTCAAGAAAAAGACAAAACACCTAACAAAGATTAGAGCATTCCCGAGGATGCATGGAAAGAAGGAAAGAAAGACAACACTGGTGATCAGAAGGACATCAGAGACACTCATATTGTAACCAAAACTTACAAGGTTACATAAGTAAAATAAAAGCACACAGATGGAGACACAACCGAGAAGGATGCATAGAAAAAGGCAGATGAAGTACATAAGGACACTGATGAAGGAGAAAAACCTAAAGATGGCACTCCTGAGGAAACTGAACAAGTTGCTACAAATAATGTAAAGGCTGATGTGGAGATGTCCACTCAAAACTGACAAGCTAACACCAAAGCACAACAGCAAAAAGAGGCAACACCACAAGTCACTTCATCAAGCACAACAGACAAAGCCAAAAAATTGGCTATGGTTCTACATTCAAGTAAAACTCAGAAGAAGAAGAAGAAATGCAAAAAGAGTAAGTTGGAAGTCACTCTAGATGAAATCATTGAGATACCCAAATGTGACCCAGCTACACTTGACTATGAAGCACTTAAAGAGTACAATAAAATATGCCATAGGAAGGCATTACAAGAGAAGATGAGAAAGCAGCACCGAGAATCCATGGTATTGGAAACAACTAGGGACCTCTTGCATCAGATTGTACCCGATGTTGATGTTGATCATAATAGACCAATCCTTGATCAACTAGCCACTCTCACAAAAGCCATTACAACACAAAACATTGATGCAAAGAAGGAAATAGAGGAGAGAGTAGAGCAGAAGTACAAACACAAACTTGTTGAAAAGATCAGCCAAGAAGTGGTAGTAAACAAGGTAAAGCTTTTAGAATTCATAAGTGAATTAGATCCAATTATCACTAAAGCTATTTCCTTGATTTAACAACTAAGCACACTGAAGAAATTCACTAATGAGCTTAGTGAAAACATAGAAAAGTTAGATTCTAATCTAGCTAACAGTGCTAAAAGCTTAACCACTGAAGATAATGCAATTAAATTGCATTATGAGAAAATTATTGAGATAAAAAGGTTAAGGCAAGAACTGTGGGAAGCACAAACACAATTCAGGAAAGAAGTCACCGAGCTTCAGGATCAACTTCTACCAAATCTCATACTGCTTCAATAGCATATCAGTTCAACAAGATGAATGATAGCCACCCCTGAGATGTCTGTAGTAGACAACATCTACGATATGCATTCAAAGACACACTCAAGCACATGGCTCTAGAGAACCTGAAAGACCAATGGGAGAAGATGATGGAGGACATGAAGTCCTCACACTCTCACATTTTTGATAAGCTGTAAGGTATACACCTTTGCCCTTAATATCATAAAAGGGGGAAAATAATGATATGTATAGATAGGGAAGCTATATAGTATTACATAAAAAGAACAAAAAAAAGGAGAGTATAATGATATACCAGCATATACATAGGGGGAGTCATGAAATGACTAAGGATTATATATGTTGTACATACTTAACATTTTTTTAGTATTTTGCACATATCAGTTTTTGATACTAATGTCAAAGGGGGAGACTGATGACAATATTTTTCCATTAGTATACAAAGAACACTTTCGGTTAACATACACCGATGGACAGAAAAAGGAGCAAACTAAAAATCAAATATGAGAGATCACTGAAAATGGCTAATTACAAAGAGAACTAAGGACACTGTTTTGTGTGTAAACCAAAAATGCAAAGTCAGAAGGATAAAGAGGAACCCGATAGAGGAACCAGATGTGCATGATATAGTGCAACTTGAGAGATAGTCAAAGTGCAACCCAAGAAATAGTTCAAGCAAGGAACCCAAAAGACAGTCAACTGATTTCATAGCATAACTGACCGAAAGAAACTGAAAGTCAGTTGAAGCCCGCAAAAAGTGGATCTGACTTCCACGTCAGATAAAATAGTCTTATTCTATTTATAGAATCTTGATTTGCTTTTTAAAACCATTTCTTTAGGGACAAGAAACATGAATGTAAGTGTTTCAATCAATCTAACTGATATAAAATACATAGACTAGGAGATCAAGGTAAAGTTTTAAACCTGTGGTCTTAGAGTTAATATTGTTTTACGTGAAAATTGAATAGATCAATCTATCTTATAAATAGGTGTTGTAATCATTATTTATGAGAGAGAGGATGGATGAGAGGATGAATGAATCCTATGAGCACATCTATGGATCAGATTGGAAATTTCAAGAACCAGAACAACAAAAGGTGAATTTGGTTATCAAGAACCAAGAACAGAGGTTATCGAGAAACAAAGGTATTATTCAATCACATTAGGTGATATGCTTATTCATGTAAACTTAAATGGATCTGTAATCATGAATAGGAGATTGCATACACCAGGTCAAATTGTAATTTTCTCTCATTCTAACAAATGAAGCAAAGTGTAAAAATCCTTTCATGGAAGGTGGATTTAACCATCCAATTGTAAATCTCTTAACCGAGTGCACACTCAAAAATGTTGCAAAATATCTTAACAGAGTAGACTTTAACAGGTCTCCATAGATACCCTTAACCGGGTAGATCATCAGAAGTGATCAAATTGTAAGCCTTAATCGACCGCTTCCAATTTGCAGATAGTGAAGATTTTGTGGGTGCCATCCCCACCGCAGTTTCTACTTCCCAACAAGAGTTTTCTGTGATATCATATCTTGTGTTATGTGTCAATTACTTTCATGAATTTTTCTATGAATCTTCACATGTTTGTTACGTTAAAGAATTGATAAGTCTTACACAAAGATAGGATAGATCAGATGGTTGGATAAACAATTGATTACAGAAAGGTTAATTGATAAAAGGATACAAATTTTTTAGAGGTATTGATTCACCCCTCCCCTCTCAGTACACACTTCCCATTAATTCCAACATAGTCATGTCTCCTTTAGGTTTCTGTCTGTCTCTTTGTTCATCAATCAAGTCACTGCTCAAGTGAAGTCTCTCAATGTGTTTCTTAGCCTCAACAAGTTTACCCTTTATGATCTGATTATATTTCTCTAATTCTAGATACTTGTTCTTGTAGTAATCAAGTTCAGTCTTCATTTGTCCCATCTGAATATTAGCGTCTTTTAATATTTTTTCAATTTTGTTTCTAGCATCCTTTTCCTGTTCAATTTCATTAGCCATCTAAATGGAAGTAGTTTCATGATTAAGCTTCAAATTATATTTTTCTTGTTCAAGCTATTTTATCTGATCTGAAGTATCATTATCTGAATCCTCTTTTATCTTATCCTTAAGATCTTGTCTTTGACTTCTAGAAAGTTCAAGCTGTTCTTTCATTTTCTTGATGAAACCCTATGCTCTTCTCAAATTGAATTTCAAGTCACCATTCTCTACTTTTGTCTTATCAAGGTCTTCAAGTGTTGCTTCAAAGTTTTCCTCCAAACTTTCAAAATACATCTTGATCTCCCTTAAGATGCTAAGCTTTATCTCCAAGGGCCCATAGCTTTGATACCAATTGTAAGGATTAAGTAATATTGAGAGGGGCGGTGAATTAGTATTACAAAACTTTAAACATGAACCAATTAATTTCCAACTTAACCAAATAAATACTGAAATGAAAAGAACATATAAACACACAACACATAACTCATAACACAATGAATTTTGTTTAGGAAACCCTGGCCAAGGGAAAAATTTGGTGGGCATGGTACCCACAAATATGCACTAAAAGAATTGTGTCCCTATTAGGATATCTAGCCCTATTAGGAGCTTAATATTACATTATCATGTTTCCTTGTTAGGGGAATACAAAACCATGTTAAAGGTATACTGAGAACAATGCTCATACAATCAAAAATACTATTATGTTACAATACTTTTCTCAAGAAAAAACAAAAAAGAATATGTTATGCTTAGGTAGTTCCAGTTGTAGCTCGCATCACAGTCTATCTAATTCTGACATCACAATGCATCCATGCATCACATCTCATTCATCACACGTCATTATAAACACTTGTCACACTTATCACACACTATCACTCTTCGCTTCTCAAAAGCTCCACACACACACACACACACACACACACACACACACACACACATGTTATTTCATTACCCAGTCGGCTTCCAATTACATCACAAAATAGAATTAATACTTATACAAAAACATAATTACCAAGTCAGCGACTATACACTACCATTTAATATAGGAAATCCACAATCCAAATCTGACCTATCAATTTTGGACTTCACGTTATACTCCCTCAATCATCGCGATAGTTCATCTACCCTATATCACTATTACTCTGTCTTCGCATGTCTTCAACTGTTTGTATCTCACTACAATGAACACCAAAAATCAAGTGACCTTAACAGAAGGTCATACACATCCCAAAATAGCTTCCTCTAAGCTCGCATGTCTCCATTCATCATATACTATCTTCGCTCATCAAAATTGTACTTCCATACTCTGTAAGTCTACTTTTTGTACTTTGTCATTTTGCAATCCCAAGCTCCAAAACTATGTTCCAGTCCAAGCAACCATCCATACCAGATGTGTTGCCATAAATGACAACCCTCAAGTGTTCCATAACACTCCTGAATGAATCACTTGCCAAAATTTATATGACATGCTCACCAATTTGATAATAGCATTTCTCTAGTAAATCAAGCGTGACAAAATATAATTATATGCAAGATTCTTCTATAGTTATTTGATAGAGAATAACCTTTTTGTATATCAAAAATGCGTAACTCATCGTAGATAAACAAAATTATGTTTAGACTTACACTATCTAATTAACTCACCCTAGATTGGTGTCTATATAAATAATCACACTCTAGTTTTATGTCACCACTTCCAATTACTTAAAAACAAAATAGAAATATTAGGAATACACATGCACCCCATAATCTATTTGTGACTTTTCTAATAGTTGTAGAAATGAAAAAATTCAAAGGAGTTGGGTAATTCCATAATTATGGTTTATAAACTTGGGGACATCCTAATTTCTGCCTAAAATCACATATTTTTTAGAAAATATAATTATTT
>MU224050.1:901923-915715 GCA_018584345.1 Thuja plicata | reverse complement strand
TCTGTTAAGAGATTTTCACCTGATACAATGATTAGAATGTTTCAAGTAATGATCCTTCATTATGCACTCAGATGTTGATGATGGATCTCCTCTTTCCAGTACCTTCTATGATCTCACAATCTGATATAAATTTACTCTGTTGTTCACTATGCTGTCACTCTGCTTGATCTCTGCTTCTTAACAAAATAACCCTCTATGCATTTCACTTTAAAATGCAGTCACCACTTCTCTCTACACACTTACAAAATAGGGTTTAGAAGTTGTACGCCTCTCTCTCCGATTCTCAAGCTTTCCAAAGGCAAGGGTTAGTAGCAAATGGTTTCACAAATAAATGCAAATCAAATATATCAATGACTACTAAATGAATAATAGAAACGTGAGCAATAAAATATACAAGCAACAGAAAGGAAGACAAATAAATGCAAACCCCACGATGCTTGAAGCTTCTATTGTTTCTCTCTACTCCTTCTGAAATGTTGTTCTTGCTGCTTAGTATTGGCGAGGCAGCGTCTATGACTTGAGAAGCGTCGAGAATTTGATAATTGAAATGAGTGTGATCACAAGATGGCTTGAATGCTAGAACAAAACCGATATAGTAATGGCGCACGAGAGCTTGAAATCCTGGATCCTTCAAATGGTTATGAAGGGTTTATTCTATAGGAATTGGTGATGGAATGAACGGTTGAGATCAATCCCAGAAATAGGGAGATAAACGGTTGAGATCAAAAGGAACAGGAGAGGTCCTGAGTAAACTCCACCTCTTTGTTTGGTTAAGAGGAGATAAAGTTTGGTTAACTGAAGAGCTAATTCTGAGTTACCTTTTTGAACTAGAGAGGTGGGTGAAGTTACCCATGTGGACTGGAGAGATGGGTGGAGTTACTCATGGGATTTGATTGGAGTTATCTCTTTGAAGATAAATGAGTATTTAATTCATTTATTTAATAATTGTTTTCAACATGTGAGATAATTGAATTCTTTTTTATTAAGAATTGCTTTATTTGATGAAATTAAATTAATTTAATTGGAAGAACTTAATTAGTAAGTTTAAATATTTGAATTTAAACTATAGGAAATTGAGTTTAATTAATCATTTAATGGTAATTAATCAATTAAAGCTATTTAATTAAATAAAATTAATTATCTAATTAATTTTGGGAATTTGATTAGATGATTTGGGGAATGAATTTAGAGGAAAAAAGATGATTAATTAATAATTAAAAAATCATTAATTAATAGATGAAAATTAGTGTTTTAAATGTAAAGTCGCAAGCCTGTCCATTTTAGGGTGTCTACATTTGTCCCTCTTTGATGCGATGTGACTTGTCGCTGTGTGTCAAAGATTCTTTGATTTTGCCCCAGCTTGCCCCGACATTTAGTAGGTGTATTTATGCCCCCTCAACAAATTTGAGCGATAAGTTGTGAGACG
Source organism: Thuja plicata (assembly GCA_018584345.1). Lineage (NCBI taxonomy): Eukaryota > Viridiplantae > Streptophyta > Pinopsida > Cupressales > Cupressaceae > Thuja > Thuja plicata. The sequence goes on along the minus strand of MU224050.1, from coordinate 914,289 downwards.
AGCGTTGATTTGTTGAATATGCAATTTCTGAATCTGGGTAGCTGACGGATTTGAAAAATACTTTAAATTGCCCCTGTAATTGACCTTTGAATTTTTCGGGGACCAGGAAGAAATTTCGGAGCTCCTGGGTGAAGTTAGGGTTTTTTAGAACCCCTATAAGTAGCTAAGAGAGCTCTTCATTTGTCACTTTGCGATTTGGAGCTCTTATCTTCTTGGTGAGTTTGTTATTGTTTTCTGCTTCCTTTTCTTCCTATTTTCGAGTGATGGCGGGTCTTCCAGGCATAGTGCACATTTCTGATCGAGTCCATTCATACCGTCGACCTCCTGGCTCTGGACGTCCGGTGAGTTTTCTCATTTTTCATGTCATTTTATGCGTTATTTATTGATTTGAAAAATTGTACTTTTTTGAAAATTTTATGCCTTTGCCGCAATCACTTGTAGTTTTGCCACAATTGCAGTTTTAATGCCGCAATTGCGGGTTGTATGCTGCATTTGATAAAAGTACCACATTTGATTGCATAAAATGTCACAATTGCTGTTTGAGTGCTGCACTTGTGATTTAGGTGCCGCAATCGCATAAAAGTTCTGCATTTGACCATGTTTAATTCCACAATCAAATTTTTAACACTGTATGCCTGATGTCTATGTCAGTTATCTATTTCTTTAAGCTTCTGTTATGTTCCTCAATATCTGAAACTGATAATTTTCTATTTCTTGTACTCTCTATGTAGTTTGTCAGTCGTATCTTGCGATGTCGAGAGTCCAGGCCAGCGACACTCGTTTACAGATTTTCGCTTTCTGAGGATGAGAGGTCAGTGCTCCGTGACCTGGGATTATATTGGATCTGCTATATGCCTGAGATCACGACCAACAGGGGTCTGATCTCTGCTCTTGTAGAGCGATGGCATTCTGAGACCTGTACTTTCTGGTTGCCCACTGGGGAGTGCACTATGACTTTGGAGGATGTGTATCGCATCCTCCAACTCCCTATCCAGGGCGAGTTGGTGGAGTATTCCAGCCGCACTGGTGTCCCTGCCTTGACTGAGCTCTCTGGACTGCCCTAGGATCAGCTCGGGCTTGCCAAAGATTATGACATTCTGTGGTCGAGATTCAGATTAGGCCTAGACAGACTATCCACACTGATGGGTAGTTTGATTTGTGGGATCCTTTGCCCTGATTGACGTCAGCATGGTTTTGTTGTAGGATTTGGCAGTGTTCTTCAGAGTATGGTCCGAGACCATACTGTCTTTGCATGGGGCCCATGCATGTTGGCCCACATGCATTTCCATATGATGTATGTTGCTTACCTTGATGGTAAGTCACTTGGTTGTGGCGCTACTTTATTGCAGATTTGGGCATGGGAGCATATAGTTGTCTGTCATCCTGTTGGTGCCCATGCTCTCCCGACCGATAGGCCATATGTTTATATGTATGATGGTGCTATTTTTCAGACCCATATGGGTCATCTTTCTTACTGGCAACAACAGCTTAACATGATTCCATAATTTATTTGGAGACCTTACCGAGATTGTCCTGTTTGGTAAGGTGAGGATATCCATCTTCCTTTTTGTAGGCAGTGGAGATACCTGATTGGTTGCGTTAGTGACCATGTACACATGATTGATTTCCATAACACCGACAGGGTGTTACGACAGTTTGGCGAGCAACAGGATGTCTCAGATTCATATGCCTATTTTGCTCGGCGATTGAGGGATGTTCGTGTCTGGGGTGCTGTAGTGTCACTTGATGCTGCGCACACTGATTTTTTAGGACTGCTTCCTGTAGCATGGACCTGGTGTTCTACTACTGTTGACCTAGGTTTGTGTTTTTTGTGATTGCTTACGTACTTCTTTTCTGCTCTCTGATTTGTGCTCATATCCTGCTTTGATACTTATGTACATCTGCTCTCTTGTTTTGTTCTCATATCTTTCTTTGATACTTGGTTATATCTTCTCTGGTACTGATAGTTGACTTATCTTTTGTAGGCACTACTCCACAGTATGATGCCCATTGGTTGTAGCATCGCCCTATTGCTTTGACAAATGTTTCACATCCTGTTCCCAGGACTATCATGTGGAGGGCTCGACGGGTACGACATACTAGGGGAGGTCGCGATGGAGCTAGAGGTGGGGGCCAGGGAGGGAGGGATTGAGGTAGAGACGGTGGACGAGGGAGAGGCAGGAGGGATGGTGGGAGGGATGGAGGCCGAGGGAGAGGTGATGATGGAGGGGATGATCCTGGTCCTGGAGGCGCTGGTGGTGGTGTTAGGGTTGGTGGCCGGAGTGGTGGTCAGTCCAGAGTTGGGCTGGACGCCATCTTGGAGGATGAGGAGGCTTTGGAGGAGGAGGCACCCCAGTTGGTGCATAGAGTACGTAGGCTGACAACAGCAGTTTTGGCTCCCAGGATGGAGGATAGGGTTGAGATTAAGGAGGTGGATGTTGAGCTTGCTGATGTAGATGTGGAGACTCTTGACAAGCAGAGTGTTGAGACCGGTTCCTCAGAGGAGAGTGGTAGTAGCATGAGTAGCACTGGGGAGAGCTCTGAGAGTGGGGTTGATTCTATAGTTTTGAGACGGAGGGGTGATGAGGGATTGGGAGGCCAGGCCGAGGAGGGTGATATGGATGTAGCGATGGGGGGGATGGATGATGATCCCTCAGAGGTGGAGCGCCTGACCCAGGAGATTCAGGACCTTCAGGTCCATCTTGCTTTATCTGATGCTCGTGCCATTGCTTTGGAGGCCCGTGTTATAGTTGCAGAGTCCAGAGAGTGACAGGCTCGAGCCGAGGTCTGTTCCTTTATTGACAGTGTACAAGATGTATCTCATAGAGATATTTTGGATAGATAATACAAATCTAGGCGAGAGGCCCAGCGGGAGATAGATTACTGGAGATGCCACTATGAGGGCGCAGTTCCTGCTGCAGACAGGGTTCCTAGTTATACTGCATCGCAAAGATCTATCAGGGCTCAGCGGTCTCAGAGCAGTGGTGTCAGAGCTCCGAGGTCCTCTGACAGGACAAATTCTGATATGCCTCCCCCTCATGCCCCTCCTGGCGAGGGTGGGGGTAGCTCTTGCTGATTCTGTTCTTTGTACCATTTTTGTACTGATTCATTATATACGCTGAGTTGTACCATTTTTGCATTTTGATACACTGATATATATATATATATATATATATATATATATATATATATGATTCACATGTTGGTTACCTTCTGTGTCCAGACTTGCAACTTTTCATTTGTACTTAGATATTTTGATCTACATGAGATGCAGTTATGTTTTGATATGATGTGCAATGGTTTAGTTTCTATATGTATGATTCTACATGATTTAGTGTTTTTAGATGATGAGATGCTTAAGCAGTGTTATTCTATTATGTAGACTCATGTATGGATGATTTTCTTTCCTCTGATATTGATGTGCTATGCAGGATGGTGTAAATGGAATGCATGTTTTAGATGAGATGTTTTTTTGATGCATGTGATGTTTATGATTTATCATGTATGCAACTACCATGTTTTTTTCTTTTTCTGATGCACTTAATGGAATGTATGCAATCTATTATGTATAAAATATCTGAGTAATGCATGTGTTAGTGAGAAAGAAGTTAGTCTTGGATAGATGTACTCTGAGATTGATCTGATAAGATGTAATGATAGAAAAGTTTTTTTTTCTATTTTTTTGGATAGATATGATCTGATAGAATGGATGAATGTCTCAAATCGCTGCCCCTGTTCCAATAATTGTCATCAATGCATCTTTTTTTTTTGTATTTTCTGATATTCCAGAAGAGCATCGAATGATCCAGATCACATATCACCTGGATACCGCCACGACCTCTTGATAGCGGAAGGAGTAGAGAAATTGAATAGAAAGAGACCCATAGTGCACCCAAATATTGACCATCTGGATTCGACTATGTTCCCTATTTTGAAAAGAAAAAAGGGTCAAAATCACCCAGATATTGACCATCTAGATACCGCTTGTCCTCTGAATTAATCTAAAACAAAGAAACCAAGATAGAACTCCTATGTTTCCAGAGTCCATCTGGATAACACTATAAGCTCTTGATTTCTGAAAGGGAAAGCCAAGCAAACAAGATAGAACTGCTACGCCCCTAGACTCCATCTGGATAGCATCGTGAGCTCTTGTTTGCAACATAAAGGGAAAGACCATAGAAACCAAGATAGAACTCCAAAGCAACTCAGAGTCCATCTAAATAGTGTTGCGAGCTCTTGATTCTATAAAGCAAACAAGCAAACAAAAAGAGAAGGAATGTCCATTTCTTTCCCAGGTTTAAGCTCAGATTGTGGAACTGCGCGGCTGCCAGATAAGTGACAATGCCTACCACATTTATCCTAAAGCATCATGGCCCTAAAATCAAAGTGAACATTTAACAGACAGCAACCAAATAAAATTAGTCATGATCTATCATAGCTACTCTCCTCACATGGTGGATCCTGGAGTAGCATAAGAACATAACTGCGAAATATGTACTGACATCTGACTGACTTGACTGACCTACTCAACTTTTCAGATGGTTCCTTGATGTAGTTGGATCTCTTGATTGGTTTGACTCTTTGGAAAGGCTTGATTGGCTTGATTGCTTTGATCGTGTTGGCAGCTAATTAGGCTCTGTCAGATGGGTCGAATGCTTGTTCGCAAAGCTCATGATTGTGACAGTCTTTGAATGATTGGATTGATTTGGATGCTGTGATCATGTTGGCAGTTGATCAAGCTGTGTCAAATGGGCCCATGCTAGTTCACAAAGCTCATGATTGTGACAGTCTTTGAATGATTGGATTGATTTGGATGTTGTGATCATGTTGGCAGCTGATCAAGCTGTGTCGGATGGGCCCAATGCTAGTTCACAAAGCTCATGATTGTGATAGTCTTTGAATGATTTGATGCTATTATCATGTTGGCAGCTGATCAAGCTATGTCAGATGGGCCCAATGCTTGCTCGCAAAGCTCATGATGTGACAATTGATAGATTTGATTGCACTGATTGTGTTGGCAGCTGATCAAGCTGTGTCGGATGGGCTTAATGCATGTTCGCAAAGCTCATGATTGTGACAATTGATGGATTTGGCTTGGTTTACACTTGCTTGTTGATAACCGAGTTGGTTTTATTGCTTTGGATTTTGCAATTTTTTGAATGTTTTTGATGAAGATTGATTTTCTCTTGATTTTGATCTTTTTAGGATTTTTTTTTGAGTTTTTGATTTTTAGGATTTTTTCAGGACATTTAGAATCGCCCCCTAGTCTGGTGGACCAATATTAACCATGGGTAAGTGCTTGGTGCTCAGAGGGGTTTTGCACTAGTGGATATAGCTTTGGATAGTCAGTCTTGCCTTTGAAATATGCTCAAGCTTTTGGAGCTCATTGATGGTGAAGCTGGACTTTGAACACTTGGCGCCTGTTTGCCAGGTTTTCACCAAGGTACCTACTCAATAGCACCTGATTGCCAAGTTTTCACTGAGAGAGCGATGTTGTTTTCTCTTTACTTTTTTTTTCTTTTTTTCTTTTTTTTCTTTTTTTTTGTCGTCGCCAAGGTGCCTGATTGCCAGGTTTTCACCAAGGTAACGTTTCCATTTTCTGATTTTTTTGGTATTTTCTGAATATGTAGATAAATGCCTTAACCATAGAGTCCTCAAGGGTAGAACTTCTTTAGGTGCATGATGTTGATGTAGCTGGGGAGCTGATCTCCTTCTGGTGTGGCCAAGATGAATGCCCCACTCTAAGTAGAGTTGACAATAACAAATGGTCCTAGCTAGTTAGGCTCAAACTTACCAGGTTTGACTCGCTCTGCTTGATTATTTTGATTTTCCATGAGGAAAAGGTCTCCTACCTCAAATGTTAATGGCTTCACCTTCTTATGGTAGTTTCTTCTAAGGTGATTCTGATAGCCTTGTAAGTGGTCGAAAGCATGTTGCCTTCGTTAATCTAGTAACTCTAGCTCACTGAGCCTTGCTACTCTATAGTCTTCATCAGAAACTAGGTTCTTTAATGATATCCTCAGGGATGGGATTTCCACTTCGAGGGGTAATACCGCCTCAGTTCCATAGACTAGGGAGAAAGGAGTTGCCCCCATTGGTGTTCTCACACTAGTTTTGTATGCCCATAATGCGGGACTAAGTTGTAAGTGCCAGTCTCTCCCTGATTCGTATACTATTTTCTTCAGAATCTTCAAGATTGTTTTATTTGTAGCTTCGAATTGTCCATTCCCTTGAGGGTATTAAAATGAAGAGAATCCCTATTTGATGTGGAACTGCTCACATAAGTCTTCAACATCCTTGTTCTGGAAAGGGGTACCATGATCTGTCAGGATTGTTTGTGGGATCCCGTATCGATAGATGATGTGGTTAAGTATGAACATAGCTATTTGTTTTCCAGTAATTTAAGTGAGGGGAATTGCTTCCACCCACTTGGTGAAGTACTCCATTGCTGCTATGATGTACTTGTGTTTGTTTGCTGAAGAAGGTGTTATTTTTCCCACTAGGTCAAATCCCCACATTGAAAATGGTAACGGTGATGTAATGGGATTTAGTTCCTAGGTTGGTGCATGGATGAGGTCTCCATGAATTTGACACTGTCTACACATTTGAACATGCTTGTGTGCATCTGTCTCTATTGTGGGCCAATAGTATCCCATGCAGATTATTTTCTTAGCTAAGTTGTTGCCACCTCCGTGGGTTCCACATATTCCTTCATGTACCTTGTACAAAGCTTTCTGGGATTCCATGGAAGTGAGACATCGTAGTAATGTTCCATCAAGAATTCATCTGTATAGAGTAGTTGAGAGGATCGTATACCTAGAGGCTTGTCGGATGAGGGATTTTCTTTGGTTCCTAGACAAGTTTGGGGGTAAGACATTATTTTTGAGATAGCTATAGACATCTTGGTACCATGGGGATTCAGGACCAACAAGGACACACGCTGATTCTGTGATAGGTGCCTAATGTGATGGTACCAGGAGTTTCTCCACTAGAAACTATAATTTGGTGTCGTTACCTAACATATCAATCAGTGATGCTATGGTAGCCATCGCATCTGCCACTTTGTTCTGTGCTGTTGGGACTTTCTCAAAGAGAATGTAATGAAATTTTGTGCGCGGTCCTTCCATTTGGGCTCTGTAAGGTATGAGCTTCTCATCTTTGGTCATGTAATCATTGTTAACTTGGCTAATGACCAACTGCGAATCACCAAAGAATTTTAGGTTCTTGATTCTCCATTGGATTGCTATCTTTAGACCAATTACCAGTGCCTCATATTTTGCTATCTTGTTGGTGCACGAGAAGTTGAGTCTAAAGGAATTTGGAATTGTATCATGATCTGGAGTGATAAGAACTATCCCTGCCCCCACTCCATGGTTTTTACATGATCCATCAAAATAAAGTTGCCATACTTCGATCACCGGTTGTAGTGTCATGATAGATTCATCGGGGAAATCAAAGATAATAGGTTGGTGGTCTTGAATTGGTGCCTCTACCAGTTGATCTGCTATAACTTGTCCTTTTATAGCCTTTCTATCTATGTACTCAATGTCGAACTCTCTTAAGATCATTACCCACTTGGCCAAACATCCAGTTAGCGCTGCTTTGCTTAGGAGGTACTTGAGAGGATCAATATGTGCTATCAATTTTGGTTGGTGGCTCAACATGTAGTGTCTTAGCTTCTATGAAGCAAAAACAACTGCCAGGCATGACTTCTCTATCGGTGTGTAGTTTAGCTCATATCCAACCAATGTCCTACTTAGGTAATAGACAGCTTTCTCTTTACCTTTGTCATCATGTTGTGCCAATAGGACTCCTAATGCTGATTCTATTGCTAAGATATACAGAAGCAATGGTCTACCCTGTACTAGTGGTACCAATATAGGTGACTTAAGCAGGTAATATTTGAATATCTGAAATGCCTATTCGCATTGGTCTGTCCATATGAACTTAATGTCTTTATGCAATAAATGTTGGAAAGGGTGACACTTGTCAGCCAGTTGAGCTATGAAGCATCTGATCGATTGGAGCCTTCCTTGTAATCCTTGTAGTTGTCTCAGGTTCGATGGTGGAGGCATCTCCAATATTGCTTTGACCTTTGCTGGATCTACTTTAATTCCTCTGTGTGATACTATGAACCCTAGTAATTTTCTCAATGTGACACCAAATGCACACTTTTTTAGATTTAGTCAGACTTTGAATTCCTCCATTCTATCAAAGATAGGTCCCAAAACTTGTAGATGATCCTTTCGAAGTATGGACTTTGCTAGTATGTCATTGACATAATATTCCATTGTCTTATGAATGAGATCATGGAATATAGTTTTCATGGCCCTTTGATATGTTGCTCTGGCATTCTTTAAACCAAATGGCATGACATTCCAACAATATGTCCCCCAAGGACATGTGAAAGTTGTCTTGTGTTGGTCCTCCAGTGCAATCCTTATTTGATTGTAACCTGAAAAGCCATCCATGAGGGATAGCATTTGATGTCCTGCAGTTAGGTCTGCTATCATGTCAATGTTTGGTAAAGGAAAGTCATCCTTGGGACATGCTATGTTGAGATCCTGGAAGTCTGTGCAAATCCTTATTTGACCACTGTGCTTTGTTACTGGTACTAGATTAGATATCCAATCCGCATATGGTATAGGTCTGATGAATTTAGCGTCCAGGAGCTTTTTCAGTTCTACCTTGACTAACAATGCCACATGAGGATGCATCTTTCTTAGCTTCTATTTGATAGGTTTAGCATTTGGTAGCAATGGGAGATGGTGTAGCACCAACTCTAGATCTAATCCTGGCATATCTGAATAAGACCATGCGAAATTGATCATTCTTGCCTTGAAGAAACTGATGAACTTTTCTCTCTCCTCAGGGGTGAGAGATTTTTCCAAGTAGATGTTCTTCGGGTTCTTGTCATCCCCCAAGTTGATTTACTCTATCTCTTCGACTAACAATGATGATTTCTCCTCTGTTAAGAGGAGAAATTCCTTCTTTCCATCCTCTAGCGCCTCAGTGACTTTTTCGCCAGAAGATACGTCTTCTTTTAGCTTTTTATTCTTTTGTTATTTTTTCTTTTGTGGACTGGAAAGAGGAGCTTCCTCCCTGAAATATACTATGCTGTCTAGGTTGAAGGAGAATCCTTCCTTGTGATCTCCTGATGGGACTCCTTCCCTTAGTCCCATGAAATGAGCTATAGCCTCATCATTTTTGAAGACATCAAGATTAGGTGGTCCTTGTTGATCCCACTCTATAAGCTCAGGGTAAATGAGACAGACACTTTCACTACCGTTTGGCTTTGGTTGACTAAATGAGACTGCTGATATGATGCCTACGAAATTGGACTATGATGAGGACGCACCACTTGAGGTCTGATGAATGATATGTTTGTCTATACAGGGTTGTTCAGTAATGGTCAGTTGTTCAAATAGGTCTGCTAGATTTATGATAATGTCAGCCCGAGGGGAAAAGTAAGGGATTGACGGTTCAGAATCATGGAGGGATCTCCACTCATACTCATGGGAGTCTGTCTCAATGGACTATTTGTCTGATGTCTCACTTCCTTGTGTATCATCGATTTCTATGTTTAGGTTTATTAGGGATTGTGTGGTTCCCTCTTCAGTAGGCAATAACTGCGCTAATATGTTTCTTATTAGGACATGCTCTGTGTTATGCCCCCAGTGCATCTCTGCTATTTGCTCGTGATTGACTTGAATGTCTTGGTTCACAGGATTTGTGCTTTGTTTTCCATATCCCAAACCTCTTGTGTTTCTCTAGGTTGGTGGGAGAGGTAATTCATATATGCCCTGTTGCCTTGCCCCCAGTATGGTTGTACCATCGTACCCAAATCTTTGTATCATCGTGTAACCATTACCATAATTTGCCAAGGGTAGTGGTGGTCGGATTGTCTCAGGGGTGTCTTGATATAGCCAGGTGTTGATGTCTTTTTCAAAAGGATTCTCGTCCACTATGTCTCCCCATTGGACAAAGGTTGTGGGTGGACATCTGAATAGAACTAGCTGTGGAGTTTCTTTTGTAATAATAGGTTGTGGCATGCCATGAGTTCTTGGGCTTTGAGGCATGTGTGTGATAGTAAAAGCTTCTTCATATCTGTATTCACCACAACCCTTGTCTGTGATGGATATCTTGCTTGCTTTCTCTATGACATCCTTAAGATTTGGATTTGAAGAGGATGAGATGCTTGCTTCTTGTTTAATGACTATCTTTCCTGCTGCTCATGTGACATCCTTGGGATTTGATTCAAAAGAGGATGGGATGCTTGCATCTTGGTTTGATGGTACTTGGTTATCAGTGCTGATTTGGACCACATTGCAATATTGGAAGGGGTTGGGATCTCCCTCTATGATGATCTCCTCTCCTTGGTGAGGGAACTTGATACATTGATGGTATGTCGAAGGTACAGCTTGCATTTCATGTATCCAAGGTCTCCCTAATAGCATGTTGTACCCCAACTCAAGGTCTAAGATTTGGAAGGGTGTGTTTTTGATCACTGGACCAATACGGACAGGTAGAATAATAATTCCTTTAGAGGACCTTTCCTGTTCATCATAAGCTTTGGTATTTATTCTCCTTGTGATATCGATGCTTGATTTTGAATAACCCATTTGTTTGATTAACTTTAGAGTACATATGTTTAATCCAGCTCCATCATCAACAAGGACCCTTCAGACTGCGCTTTTATGGATCAGGACAAGTAAGTGTAGAGGATCATTATGCAGGAGTTTATGCGGAGGCATATCATGATCTGTGAATGTGGCATGTTTGTTAGCAATTATGTGGTTGACCATGGTTTGGAATCTCTCAGGTGTTATGTCCCTTGGGACAGCTGCATTCTAAAGGGCTTGGTCAAATGCTAGCTTATGCTGAGGAGATATGCGCAATAGATCGAACATGGAGATTTGGGCAAGTGTGCGCTTGAGCTGGTCCACTATGCTCGTTTATGGATCTGGGTTTGCTATGGGATTTGACTGCGTAGTGGAAGAGGATGGGACTCCTTGCAAGATGACTCTGGTGTGACGCGTTGTTACAACACATTTATTACCTTGGTCTCTGATAGTGATCATAGCCACATGGCTATCTGAAGGATTGACGTAATTTATAGTGTTATCACTGTTGGCATAGGTATAGTTGACTTTCTTTACTGGTCCACCAGATCTAGAAGCTTTTCCCTTGTTGTGATCATGAAAGGTATCATTAAAAATGGTGTGATCAGTTGTTCCTTGAGTTTGGGTATTGGTCACATCAATGGTCTTTGTGTCAATTAGATCTTGGATAGCATGTTTCAATCGTTAACAGTTGGATGTTTTATGTCCTTTTGCCTGATGAAATTCATAGAATTCTTTATCGTTATACCACCTTGGCTTGTTTTCTTCCAGTTCAAAATCCCTAACTTCTGGGAGAGTGATAGCGTTTGATTGCATCAACTTACGTAAAGTTGATTCTATCGGTTCTCTTAATGGTGTGAAATCTCGTTGCTGGAATTGAAACCATGGTTTGCGTTGATTCTATTGTTGACTGTTTGACATAGCGGCTGCTTGTACAGGGGGAGGTTGGTTTTGGGTGTATGCTTGTTGAGTGGGCGCTATGGGTTTTTGGTTGGCCACAGGTGCGCCTTGCAGTGACACCTTGGGTTGTGCATAGTTAACTGTCTTTACATCGATGACACCATCGCTAGTGACATTTTTGTTTTTGTTCCACCACTTAGCTTTTTCCATTGCACATTTATTCATATTTGTTTGGGTGGGATCTACAAGGATTCCTCGTTTGACCAAGTTCTGTTCACAATGAACTCCTCTTTCGATGAGTTGTGTAAAGTTTGGAGCGAGTTGTAGTTCCGTTGTGAATGATATTGTGTGTGTGTAAATGGGTACCTGTTGAAAATGACACAAACACTCAATAGTCATTGCATTAGCTTGAAAGGTTAGTTAAAAACATTAAAAACCACTAATATCGACCTATTTCCTTCTAACTAGAAAGAGTGTAATCAGTTGCATATCTAGCCCTCATAATATGCTCCAAATCAGTGACCAATACTGTCCTAGTATGAAGGATTTGATTTGAATTTAAACTAAAAATGAGAAAAAGCATACAATCTAGCTTTAAAACATGAAATGAAAACAATAAAATAGCATGCTAAAATGGATGAAATGTGAGTCTAGAGTGAATATAACAGCATAACAATGTAATTTGATCCTAAGGTGAAGGCTTATTTTCTCTCAAAACAGGCTTCTATTTATAGAAGAATGGGAGAGAGAGAGAGGGGGGACAAGATTCATTTATGAATTTGGAGACTCATAAATGAATATGTAAGAGCCTTTAATGCCCAAGGCATTAATAAGGCATGGGAGA
>MU224050.1:869439-882181 GCA_018584345.1 Thuja plicata | reverse complement strand
TCATTACAATCTACCCTATGAAAGGATTTCAACTTACAATAAAGTAAGCACTCTGTTAGGAGATTTAGAAAGGTCTACTAGAACCACTCTGTTAAGAGATTTTCACCTGATATAATGATTAGAATGTTTCAAGTAATGATCCTTCGTTATGCACTCAGATGCTGATGACAGATCTCCTCTTTCTAGTACCTTCTATGATCTCACAATTTGATATAACTTTACTCTGTTGTTCACTGTGCTGTCACTCTGCTTGATCTCTGCTTCTTAACAAAATAACCCTTTATGCATTTCACTTTAAAATGCAGTCACCACTTCTCTCCACACACTTACAAAATAGGGTTTAGAAGCAATCTTATATATCTATTCAAGTTTGATAGTGAGATCTAGATCAACGATCAAGATCTAATACCCATACCTCCAAGGTATTACAATTAATGATTACAATAGATCATGCATATGATAAAACAATTAAATGCATAACTGACTCTGTAGGAAAATATTAAATGCGTACATAAGTCAGCCCAAAAAGCTTATACAAGTCGGCCTGAATACTTATCCTCAAATTTTTAATCATTCTAGACATGTATACAAGAACTGTTCTGCTCGGCACATAACACCTCTGTCGCTCGGCACTAAGTATCCTACCCGGCTCGGCATGATACAACTTGGCAACCTAAATTTTGCTCAGTAATGTTGCTCGGCCTTGCATAGTTTTAGCTCGGCCACAGTAATAGCCAACTAAAACTGCCTAAGTGAATGACTAAGTGTTGATCACTAATCATCAATAGAACTTAGAGATTAACACTTACATCTAAATTATAGTTACTATCACTTTAGAATTTAATAAACTATGAAATATTGACCCAAAATGAATGAAATGAATTGCATCCTTTAGATATTTAAGTTACAAATATAACCTCAAAATAATTACATCGTTATCATATTTTAAAAAAAGTTATGCTAATCCATGTGACAGTCGCTCCTTAAAAACACTGTTTTCCACACAAACCACTTTTTGAAGGAGAAGGAAAAATGAATTTTAATTTCTTTTTTAAATATATTTAGAAACTAGAAAGAAAATGCTAAAAGACTCTAGTTTACATCATCTTCAAATTCCTAATATTTTTGTGGCAACAAGTGTTCAAAAGTGAAGTTTTTTCTCAGAATGTTGATCTCAGTGTCAAAGTTGGCCAAAAAGTGGGACATGCTATTTTGGGACCACCCCTAATTGCATGAATTTTCTTAGACCCCTTACCATCTAACCATAAGAACTCTCTAATTAAATTTTGAATGTGGAGAAACTAATAATTATAGAGTAACCATGTAGATATATAATAAGTGTTATATGACTTAAGGATTATCTAGAAAATCTAAAACCTCCTAGTTATTGAGAGGCGGTGTTTATTCCATTTCCTAGATTTCTTGTCTATCTTCCCTTTAACCCACTCCCACATCTCCTAGAGATTGGGGGGAATAGCAAACATGATACCAAAGTACCTAACTTGATGTCTAGCAACCCCGCCTCACCCCACATAAGGGATAATTTACTGAACCATAGTGGGGGGTTGTCTTCCCAACTAAGCATGACTGATTTCAGGAGGGGAATTTTACTACAAGAATTAATGCAAAAGAGATCTAGATTTTTTCATCAAATTGTTTATATTCCCTTCAATCAATTGAACCATTATTGTAGTGTCTTCTGCTAACTGAATGTTAGATAGTTCATGCTCATTTGGAAGAGAAATGACTCACACTCTTTCAGAGATAGAGTTGTTCCCCAACAAGTAGTACAAAGCATTTTTTGCTAGAACAAAGAGGCCATGGGCCAATGGACAACCTTGTCCTTTAGATCTAGAAAAGTAATCAGATTTTACCCAATTCACATCCACACAAGCCTGGTCTTCCTTCATAAGGGTATTGACCATTTTATAGAAGAATTTGGGGGAGCCAAGAGATTCCATCATTAATAAAATATATTTCCACTCGATTTTGTCATATGCCTTTTTGAAAATCAATCAAAAGCATAGCCACTATCTAATTGGAGTCCTTTGCCCAATTCAAAACTATGTTCCACTCCAAGCAACCATCCATACCAGATGTGTTGCCATAAATGACCACCCTCAAGTGTTCCATAACACTCTTGAATGAATCGCTTGCCAACAGTTATATGACATGCTCACCAATTTGCTAATAGCATTTCTCTAGTAAATCAAGTGTGACAAAATATAATTATATGCAAGATTATTCTATAGTTATTTGATAGAGAATAACCTTTTTGTATATCATGAATGCATAACTCATCGTAGATAAACAAAATTATGTTTAGACTTGCACTATCTAATTAACTCACCCTAGATTGGTGTCTATATAAATAATCACACTCTATTTTTATGTCACCACTTCTGATTACTTCAAAACAAAATAAAAAATATTAGGAATACACATACACCCCATAATCTATCTATGATTTTTCTAATAGTTGTAGAAATGAAAAAATTCAAAGGAGTTGGGTAATTCCATAATTATGGTTTATAAACTTGGGGACATCCTAATTTCTGCCTAAAATCACATATTTTTTAGAAAATATAATTATTTAAGCCTTGAGAAGTTCCATTTGAAGGAATTAATTGAAGAGGGTTAGATCAAGCCCTCTTAGATCAAATGCCCTCAAATAGAACCCCTTTAGTCTTAATTCATATATGTAACATAGTATCCTCTTTACTATCATTAATTTAGAGGTTATGTTTTGTAAGTATGTATTCCTTATTATAAACTTTTTTCTATTAATTATCAAGCATTCTCGTTACAACAAAACCATATATAAGTTTGTACATGACAAAATGTTCAATCTAGAGATACGAGTCTTCAACAACAGACTCAAAGATGACAGTATAAGGATGAGATACATCAAAAGCTAAATATTTACATCAGATATTTAGCTAAGCACAACTAAACATATGAAAAAATGTAAGACAAAAGGAATATCTCTCTGATGTCTATTTGCCCAGTCTATTGCTTTATCTAGAATACCCAACCAAGATGCCCCTCAATCCATTTGATTTCTCCCCCTTCCTACATATATGCCTCAGATATGGGTGAGTGAAGACCTATTCCACCAAAAGAGTTGGAACTTGTGGTTGTGCCTCTCTTTGTCTTTTCTATCTAAGTTGGACCCTCATAAAATTGTTTAGGGAAACCTCAAAAAAAGTCCTTTCAATATCTCTCCTTCCTCATGTAAATTCATGGGAGATTTCTCACATGAAAACTCGAACAGTCGCATCTTTAAGAAGTATTTCAAATTTCCTTCTAGAGATTCTTAGTGCCATAGTAACCTTCATATCAACGTTATAAAAGATGAGTCTCCTTAGAGACCCCATAAATGCCCTACTCCTTCCCTCAAATACATTGTTATTTCTACATTTCCAAATAATCCAAAGTAATTCCAAAGAAAAAATAGACCAAAAGAGATTGCAATCCTTTCTCAACCCTAGAATAGAGCTACAAATAATATCTTGAATGTACAAGTTATCCTCAAGAAAGATGCCAAAAGAACCTTGTACTTCTTTAACAAATAAACATTCAAAAAAGACATGCTTAACACCTCAAGAACTTAAAGACTACAAACAAAGTTGGTTTGACATTAAAACTGCTTGTGCCCGATCACTAATAGATAGATACTTGCAATAAGGCCCTTTCCTAGGCATAGATCTAGAGATGTTGTGCCTTATCAAAAATTTCCAAAGTTCCTCCCCATTAAGAGATTTAAAAACCCACTTAGTGGCCAAGGCTACTCCTTGGAGTCTCAAGTCTTTCAACCCAAGACCACCTTTTATCTTTCTCATAGTGCACCACTACCATCTAAGGGTGATCCCACAAAGCTGTGTCCCACTTTTAGGCATAAAGAAAAATCACGCGGATGAATTTTTTTCATTTTTGACCCCTTCAAGCGAATGGGGATGTTCACACAAAGAGAAAAAACCCCTTTGAGCGAACCCTGTGAATCAACAAAAAATAAGAAATTTGTGCAAATTTTCCATGAGGGGGTTCACTCGAACCCCCTTTGCTAGAAGGGGTGTTCTAGCGAACCCCTTGAATTTGGCCTTCCTCTCCAAAGCCAACAAGTTTCTGCAATTTTTTTCCCTTTGAAGGTCTCAATCAAGGACCAAATAAAGCAATCTTCTAAAACCCAAATGGTAGATGATGCCACTCAAAACAACTTTTACAATGACTATAATTTTAATATATATTGAGTTCATTGTGACTTTCTATTTTTAGTTTAATTAAACATAGGTTGTTTGACCATTTAGTAACCTCTCTCTTCGACACTTCAAGAAAAATAGTAAATTAGGAAAACAAAATTATGAAAAATATGTAGGAAAAGATTATTTGTGTTACCTTTCAATAAAAAAATAAAGAAAAAATGAATTTTGATATATACAGATTAAGTTAGAGCAATCCAAGTGACCTTACATCTAAATTATAGCTACTATCACTTTAGAACTTAATAAACTATGAAATATTGACCCAAAATGAATGAAATAAATTGCATCCTTTAGATATTTAAGTTACAAATATAACCTCGAAATAATTACATCATTATCATATTTTTAAAAAAGTTATGCTAATCCATGTGATAGTCGCTCCTTAAAAACACTATTTTTTCACACAAACCACTTTTCGAAGGAGAAGGAAAAATGAATTTTAATTTCTTTTTTAAATATATTTAGAAACTACAAAGAAAATGCTAAAAGACTAGTTTACATCATCTTCAAATTCCTAATATTTTTGTGGCAACAAGTGTTCGAAAGTGAAGTTTTTTCTCAAAATGTCGATCTCAGTGTCAAAGTTGGCCAAAAAGTGGGACACGCTATTTTGGAACCACCCCTAATTGCATGAATTTTCTTAGTCCCCTTACCATCTAACCATAAGAACTCTCTAGTTAACTTTTGAATGTGGAGAAACTAATAATTATAGAGTAACCATGTAGATATATAATAAGTGTTATATGATGAAAGGATTATCTAGAAAATCTAAAACCTACCAATTATTGAGAGGTGGTGTTTATTCCATTTCCTAGATTTCTTGTCTGTCTTCCCTTTAACCCACTCCCACATCTCCTGGAGATTGGGGGGAATAGCAAACATGATACCAAAGTACCTAACTTGATGTCTAGCAACCCCACCTCACCCCACATAAGGGAGAATTTACTGAACCATAGTGGGGGGTTGTCTTCCCAACTAAGCATGACTGATTTCAGGAGGGAACTTTTACTTCAAGAATTAATGCAAAAGAGATCTAGATTTTTTCATCAAATTGTTTATATTCCCTTCAATCAATTGAACCATTATTGTAGTGTCTTCTGCAAACTAAATGTTAGATAGTTCATGCTCATTTGGAAGAGAAATGACTCACACTCTTTCAGAGATAGAGTTGTCCCTCAACAAGTAGTACAAAGCATTTTTTGCTAGAACAAAGAGGCCATGGGCCAATGGACAACCTTATCCTATAGATCTAGACAAGTAATCAGATTTTACCCAATTCACATCCACACAAGCCTGGTCTTCCTTCATAAGGGTATTGACCATTTTATAGAAGAATTTGGGGGAGCCAAGAGATTCCAGCATTAATAAAATATATTTCCACTCGATTTTGTCATATGCCTTTTTGAAAATCAATCAAAAGCATAGCCTCTATCTAATTGGAGTCCTTTGCCCAATTCATGGTCTCCCAACAAGTAAGGAGAATCTTCACGATATATCTCCCCTTAACAAATCCGGTTTGGGTGGGGTTCACCACCTTGGGATGGGCCATGCTTGATACTTAGGTGACCTTGGCACATATACTCCAACTTTGTGACTCCTTAATGAGAAACAATTCCTAATTTAGATGTGTATTTAGTCATATTGTCTTAATATACTACAAAAATATCCAACTATTTAGATTATCACCAGTGTCCCCACTCAACTCTTAGGTGATTTTGATTGGTCATGTTTGATACTTAGATGATGTTGGAACATATACTCCAACTTTGTGACTCTTTAATGAGAAGTCGACTTCTGATTTAGATATATGTTTACTCATATTGTCATAATATAGTATATAAAAACAAACACAAAAGTATCTAACTACTCCCACTTAACACTGGATGATTTTGATGGACTAAATGACTTTAAGACATATACTCCAACTTTGAGACTCTTTAATGAAAAACCGACTTCTAATTTATATATATATATATATATATTACCATAATATACTATATAAAAAAACACTGACATCTACCCAACTGTTTAGATTATCACCGGTCACCCCTCTCCTAATAAGGCGTCTTTTCAATACTTCCCATCACTACGTAAATAAGTTTGAGGTGACAGTTTAGCTGTCCAATTTTACAAGGTATCCATCCGCCTTGTGTATTTGATGACGCTACGCCTACAACTTGCAAGGATTTCTGACGTTGATGCTCACTCCCACTCCCCATACTTTTATTTTCCTGCAGCCAGAAAATCATGTTAAAAAATAGCAATGAAATGAATGCTCTCGAAAAAAAACTAACAAACCTTAGCTAGCTATGTATATCGTTTTCCCCCATTATGACAAAGCAGGGCGGAGCAGTTTCGCTTACACAGTCATATCAATTATTTTCCGTATAAAAACGCAGAGAGAAAGAAACCAAAATGAATGCAGAGTCGACATCAGTAAGATGGGAGAGCTGAAATCTGATAATCAATAAATCACATTCATAATGTTTGTCGGGGCACGGCATCAACTCAAACAAGTTCAAATGTAATTTATCCACCGAAACTCACTACAAACGGCATAGACTATAATTTACTCTTCCCAAGTCATACATACTATCTTTCAGTACTTTGTATTATTTTACGCCCCGAATCTAATTTACACACCCAAATTTCAGTACTTTGGATATGAATTCATGTAGCGTGTAATAGACGGACGCAGAAGCAGACAAGAGAGAGAGAGTCAAATTCCGTTTGGCAGATATTATTTCTTTGTAATTATGATCATGAAACTCCAGCGGAAATCTGCTTTTGAAAATGCGGTACACTTAAACATTGACATTGAATAAAAGGAGGGATATTGTGGTTTCTATTCAAGATTTATCAATGCCTTTTCTGTCCATTTATGACAGCGTACGAATGTCCACTTCTCAGTTATCTGCAGTAAATGTCCCAAGTCAATCATAGAAGTTGGACAGATTCACATTGATATTTATAATAGTCAGACTGAATCATAATACTTAATGTTTCTAGATTTAACTCATGGTTATTACTGTGTTTTGCTATGGATTTTTCTATCCTCTGAAAGTAATGTGAATTTCGTTTTACTCTTGTGTTTTTCAATTGATATTTCTTGATGCTTTCAGTGATCTATAAAGCAATTATGTACATGAATAATTTACTTTCAGAATAATACTTTTAATCATATCATATATCTTCTATCAATTTCTTATTAAAATAAAAAGGAATATGAAATACTGATTTGATATAATGTAATATCATTTTTTTTTCTTAAATAAAGTATACTTAATCATAAAATAGTATATTATTTTTGTTTTGGTTTGGTTTTGTATGTTTCCAATCAAATTTTCTAATTATCTTCTCTCTTTTCACATGATAGATCATACTAAATGTGATTAGCAACATTTAATTAAGAACATAATTCAAACCCTGTCAATTAGACAGAAAATGACATCTAGCCTATACAAGTTTCAATCAGAATTTTGGATCATCTTCTCCTTTTCCACCTGATAAATCACACTAAATGTAATTGGCATAATTTATTGAAAAATATACACAATTAAAACTAAAAACCAAATCATGTCTCCTAGAAATAAAATGACATGCTAGTGTATAAAAGATTCTATGAAATATAATAGTCAAACATAATGTTTCTAGATTTAACTAAATAGTTATTAGGTGGTACCAGTTTTTTAGTCTATGAAAGTAATGTCTATTGTTTTTTGGTTTTGATATTCTATGTTTTTGAATGAAAGTTTGAAAACAATATTTAGTGATTGGTTTTGGGTGTCTATACTTTCCAATCTCAAAACACTCTCCAATCACTCTTACTTTTCACATAAATAAAAAATTGTGTATGTTTTTTTTAAAATATTTTGAATCATCTAGCTTCTTTCCCACATATAACACTAATTGACAATTAAAACCAAAACCTAATCATACCAACTAGACATAAAATGACATACTAACCAACTTACAGATTTAGGTTGAAATTGTAGGGCTCATAAGCAGTACGTTCAAACATGACATTAAAATAGTTCAGTTTGATCTCGTGGAAATTAAACAATAAAAAATTGCACAATTGAATTTTATATTGAATCTTTATAGAAATATATTAATTATTTATATGAGATTATAAAAATATATTAAAAAATAAATAGTAATTTTATTTCTATTTGTTTTATCATAAAAATATTAAGAGTCCAAAAATTATAGAATTAATTTTTTAAATGATTGAATATAAAAATATACTATTATTTAAATAAGACATACAAAGTTACATAATTGAATTTTTTTTTAATAGATATAAAAGTGTACTATTATTTAGGTGAGAGTATTATTGAATGAAAGGAAACTTTTAATTGTATTTATGAAATCAAACACTACTTAAAATTAAGAATATTAAGAGGTACAAAATTTATTTTTAATTAAATTTTTATTTATATCAATATACCTCTAGTTTATTTTAAACAATTCACTTTACTTGACGAGCTATAATAACTATGTTTATTTGGACAATATGTGAAAGAGGAAAATCTTGGTCTATTTTTTATATATGATTGAATTGAATGTTTTAAAGAACTGTAGATGCCCAATAGATAGCTAGATTGGAGGCACTTTTATAGAAGGTCATTGATTCAAACACTTCATATATTGTATCAAAAGATGAGAATAAAAAATACTTGTTACTACTCAAAAATACATGTTTGGAAAGTTACGAAAGGTAGTTACTTCGAAATAAATTATATAAAGAGAATAATGGTTAACATAATAAATGTATTTTTTTCAACATCTTGAACGAGAAATGTATACATGAAATTTATATTTTAAAATACAAAGTATTTAAAATTTGAGTCAATCAAGTGAAAATGAAAAGCAAGCCTAGAGATATTACTCACATACTATTGTAGATATTAATGTCCATTTTTTGAAATTTAAAAGTCTTGAAGATAGCAACTATAAAATGAATAACCTATTAAAGATAATAAAATTAAAATGCAATTTGCAAAGTATAGAAATTTTATTTTAAGCTATAATAAAATAGTACAATGCATCTAAGGAAATTAAATTTTGGACCAATTGTTCACCTATTATTATTTTTAGATGCCTAATTGTTTGTCATTGTAGATTGAATACTTGTGTTACTGATTAAATAATAAAAATAAATTTGTGAACAAACCAAGAGTGTTTGCAACTATTGCTTATTGTTTGAAGATTTTACACGTAATGGTGTTGTCAAGCATCCCTCCTCTTCTTTTTTATGAGAAACATACGGGTTGTATTGTATGTGTGCATATCTTTGGAATGTGAAGGTAGGATGTATTTGAAGAATTGCAAGTTCATAGACTCTTGAAATAGTTATGAATGTCAACCCATGCTGATCAATGTTGTCGATGACGATTATTGCTCTTTGAAGCGTAAGCCCTTTTGATTTGTGTATTGTTATTCCCATGGAATCTTTAGCTAGATTTGACAAGAGATATCAAGGGGTTGTTATTCTTTTATTATGGTTTGTGATATGCTACTTTATTGATTATTGTTGTTATGTACATGAAGTCAATTGGTAGAGAGAGGTGTGCAAGGTCAATTAGAATAATTTTTGGTCTATTTTTTCACACTTATCATTTATATATGCAAAGAGAGATATGGGGAAAAAGAAATAGATACGAGGTAGGGAGAGATGGAAAAAGAAATACATATACATATACGTGTGTGTGTGTGTGTGTGTGTGTGTGTGTGTGTGTGTGAGAGAGAGAGAGAGAGAGAGAGAGAGAGAGAGAGAGAGAGAGAGAGAGAGAGAGAGAGAGAGAGTTCTATAAATCCTAAATCTTATAGAATCCATTCAATTTGGAAGGCATAGATTGCTCCCTATCTGTAAAATCTCTTCATCCTATGCGAAAATTTTCTTATTGCCTCTTATTCTCGGTTTGTGTTTAGAAATGTGACTTTTACATTTGGAAAGGAATGATTCAATGTAGACTTGTAATTTGTAATTGATTTCCATTATTTGGACATTGTTAAGCTCCTAATTTGATTTATTAGCAATCTTGTTCAAAGTTCCCAAATAAAAGTCTAGATATTTGTCATTCTCGTATCTTTTCTCATTTCACATTGACATGTTATAAGTTATGGCATATAAATGGTATGAAAGATAGGCTTTATTTGCATACTCCTACATTTTATGAAGAGTCTAAGTCATCAATAGCCATAATTGGTCATTTTCAAACAAGTGGAAAGTTGTAAGGACCAAAATGTGCCATAAGAGACCTAGAAAAAAGGGTAGTTATTGGAATGCAACTTAAACTTATGGTGTTATGCAGCTTGCTATTAATTATGTATCAATCAATGTAGGTTATTCAATCTATTAGCTATTTAATGTAACCATTGACAGATATAAATTTGTTTTTTTTCATCTTTAATCAACACTGGCCTAATGTCTCTTAGCCGCATTAGTGAAAGGGGAAGTATGTGGATGAATCCCATAGTCCCATACAAGGATTAAATAGAAAGGTGTCACATGATCAAAGGTGATAAGGTGTTTCTTAAGATCTTGGAAAGCTTGCATCAAACAAAAATATTTTGTGTTTCTTGTTTGATCAGTCTGGTGTTTTGGTTGGTGGTCGATCTGTACTTGTTCTTTTGTGTTGCGGTCATGACATCATGTTTTTGGCCTTGTCCTGGAGATTATCCTATGATTGCACATCATTTGGTTTCATTGCGCATAAGTTATGGTAGATTCTTCGCGTGTTTGTCATGTTTTTCATTTTCTCTGTTGGTTGTTGTGTTTTCGATCGTTTCCCAATCTTCTAGTGGGTTTTTTTTAGCGTGATCATGCCATCTCATTGTTATGTTTATGGCCGACGTTATTTTATGTCCGCTTCTCTTAATTATTTCTTTGGAGGTTGTTCTTAAGATTTGTGTCCTGACCTATTTGTTGTAATTCATTTTCTCAATTATTGGGGAATGTAATCTTTTCTAGGCTGACTAGATGTTACGATGGCTTTATAAGATTATGGAATTTTTCCTAAGTAATAGGTGATCTCATAAGATTATTTGTCTTGGCGTGGTAGGATTTGTGAGGGTTTTGAGTGCATTCAAGCATGTGTGCTTGACATGTATGACTGAAATGTGAAACAACATGTTGCAAATCTGTTGTAAATGATTTTCCAATGATAATAAAGGTTGAATCTCTAATTTTCTTCCTTCTTGTCTTGTTGTTTCCGTTGTGTTATATTGGTTGCAAGGTTTGGACCGATCTCCTTGAGGTTTCTCCATCCTTGACTACGTCAATTTCTTAGTGTTGAAAATATGTGGGGATGATGAATGACCAAGAGAGAATATTTGATCTAGCAATTATGTTCCAAATTTGTTCTACTAAGACTGATTAGAATTTGTTATTCTAGGTGCTTATCTTTAGGTTGCATTTTTTCTTTGTAGATGGGAACGATAAATGGGAATAGTTGTCAAGCAAACTGTGACATGCTTACAGGTAATCACAGTTCAGTTTGTGCAAGAAAATGGTGTATTTGCATGCCAAACCCCATGGGAAAAGATGTGATATTGTACTACATTCATTCATCTCAAAGTTCTGCACACTTTTAGGTACAGTCAACGAGGAAGAAAAATCAATGGATGAAAGAGCTTGAATCATCTTGCATTGGTTAAGTGAAGTTTGAACCATTAATTTAACATTGACATGTTGTGACAACTAATTTATGATATTCTTATTCTGGTCATCAAAATTCAAACCTAACTTGTATATTATTATTAAATGTAAATCAAGAATATTTACCCCTTTTAAAAAATATTATTATGTCGAAGGCGTCTCTATTTGAGATGAACCGGTTGATTTTTAAAAGGGGTAAATATTCTTGATTTATATTTAACAATAGTATATGAGTTAGGTTTAAATTATGATGGTCAGAATAAGAATTTAAAAAATTAACTGTCACAACATGTCAATGTTAAAAAATAATAATAAATAGAAGGAATAGGATTATGGTATTTAAAGACACTTCATTTGTGAGTTTTATTTGTTAGTCCTTGCCCCTACATGCAAGGAACTAATATTTTTGGTAGAGTAGTGGTCTATTAGGTTTTCAAAGGCAAGGATAAATGTTTGGTCAAAGGGTATAGTTTTTGTATAGTATGGGTCATGTAAATTTAAAAAATGCTTTTTCTTGTGCTTTTCTAAAAAAAATTAGTTGATTGGCCTATTATTTTTTTCCTGGTATTTTTTTTGTTTTAAATGTGAAAAAATGGGAGAAAAAAGAAGGAACTCACATTTGTTGCACCGTAATGTAGTGGTTGGTGGAGTAAATATCCCTGGCAGTGGTAAATTCTACCTATCATTGTGGGGTAAAAGCACAAAGCTGTGTCACGTTTCAGGACAACTTATCAGCACAGCTGAATTTGAGTATTTATAACTAAAATTATTTTTTGTCAAACATATGGTCTAGCTAGATTCATTCTAGCTAAGTTAG
>MU224050.1:840922-869306 GCA_018584345.1 Thuja plicata | reverse complement strand
ATATAATTTCTATAGTATTTTAAGTAGATCTAATATATTATAATTTCAAAATACTGCAAGTAGGTATTTTAACATTTGAGAACAAGATGCTTCAAAAATAGAAAAAAATAGTAAAGCTTATCAAAAAAATTGAAAATTTGTATATAACACTAGAGGAGAGAGTTATCTTTTAGAGTGTGTAATTTATTTTCTAAATGGTGTAGATTTGATAGGGGAAATTTGACGCGAGATGAAAACTGTCGATTTCAGGTATGTTCGACTTTGAGTAGTTATAATAGAGGAAATATAAATTGAAAACTAATTTTTCTTCTTTTCTGCACTAGCTATACATTTTATCTATGACATATTTTGAAATCAAAGGAAAAAAAGATTATTTGCATATACTTTTTTGGTGCGGACAAGACCCTCATTTTTCAGCAAGTAAAAAATGGACTTAAAAATTTTAAAAACTATGTGAATTCTTGTTCAAAAAAAATTAAAAAATTATAGGCATAAACTTCATCCACTTTTACACATTTCATTAGTTTACATCATCTCCAAATTTTAAACATAAAAATTTTGTGTGTTGCTGACCTTTTCCTTTATAAAAGTGTGACACAGCTTTGTACTTTTACCCTGTGGTAAATGCAAACTACAGCAGTGGTAAATGTAGTGTGACTTTTCCCAGCTCACATTGGTTTTGTTATAATGTTTTTGTTCTACAAGCACAAAGGAAGGAGCAGAGTAGGGTTTGTGAACAAGAGTCCAAAGCTAGATTTAAGGTAGTAGGAATTTTTTTTTTTGTTTCATTTCTAGGTTTATCTATTGCATATATTGGTGTTTATTGTGGTATTTTTTTGCTTCGTAGTTAAAGTGATCTATGTGTTGTTTTTGGTTGTTTGGTGAGTTTAAAATTTGTTTTTTTAGTGGACATGATTTTCATTCCTACGTGAAGAAGTTGTTGAGATGAAACGCAGCAAGGGCGGAGTTAGAGGAAAATGAGGGTTTAGAGGTATAATGATTTTTTTCTTTTTGTTGTGTTGATGTAGTAAAAAAGTATTTGTTCATTTGGATTTTCCCTATATCATGGTCTGAGTGTGTTTAAGCAGTTATAAAATTAATCTGTCCCTTGCACAGATTTGGGGTGTTGAGTATTTATAAAGCTTGCTTCAAGGATTTGTATGGTGGCATTGCTTGGTCGTAGTTTGAAAAAATTTTATTTTTGAAATTAATCTATGAAAAATAATTGTTCGTTCCAATTTTTGTATATGGCATAATTTAAAGGATTGAAATGGTCAGTTGCTATAGTTTTAATATAGTATAAACAATGTGTAGAATTGGGAAAAAAAGGGTTGCACATATACTGGAATCGTAATGCATTTAGAGGGCTATGAATTATTTTATTTATGGCATAAATTAGTCTATGTCTTCAATAAGTTTTGGGTGTTTATGAACTTTTCTTCACACATTTGTTTAGTTTCATGAAATATTTGTTTAAATTTTTCTTAACTATTATTTTAGTTTCATGAAACATATATTTTATTAAAATAATTCTTAAATTATAGACTGCAAGGAACTCTTTCCTTAATCATCATAATCTAAGTATGACACAAAATATTAGGTATTTCCATGGGATATCATCCATTTCCCACCTCCATAGAAACTTGTAATTGAAAGGTACTTAATTTTTGAGTGCTCATATTACCTATTTACGAGGTGATATCATTGTTTTATTATAGAATTGTATAACTTTCATCCAAACTTTGATGGTTTATCATGAATTGAGATATTGGACTCTTTATCAATAGTTATTTAATCCGCATTAACATTGACCAAAGATTTTACTTTTCCAATATTTTCATATTTCAAATTGTTTACAGAGTGCTTTTGAATTTAATTGTGGATTTTTTAACGTAAAGCATATTCTTAGTGATTTATTATCAAGGTGAGAAAACACACCCTACTTCATTCATTCCATTCATTTCTTCTTCTCAATCGAAAAAATCACATTGTAATTAAATGAATAAAAAATGAAAAACAAACTTAAATTTGTCTTATACCTACTCCTTTTTTTCAATGATTTATACTTAAATTACACCATTCTTTATTTTATCACTTAAACTAATTTTAACTTTTTTTCAAATATTAATATAATATTTTGATGGCTTATTATGATAGACATTCTTTAGCCTTTAAAGAGATTTATTGTAATGCCCCCGCTGAAGAACCCTTGACATGAGTACAACATAATGAGCATTTTTTTGTAAAATACATAATGACTAACAATATTAAATACAATGATCCCTTGAGGGTTTTTCAAGGGATAGATCGCTCTGCAACCTTCTCGTTCTTTGGTTTTTAAATTTTATTCTCAGTCCATGGTGGCTGTCGGGGTGGGCTCTAGCCCCCCTGCCACACCCCTACTCTATCCAGTCCTACTCCTTGTGCTTGGTTCCATAGAATACTCAGTGGCCCCCAAAACCTATGACCCAATGATTGCTGGGTTGTGTCTTACTCTCGTCCTTCTCCTTCAGTGGATGCTTCTGCTGACTTTGTGCAGGATTGGGAGGGGACTCCTGGGGAGAACGTGGGTTCCAATGGATCAAATCCCAAGTGTGGTCTGGCAGGAGGGAATAATAAGTCCCCATAGAACAGTACCTAAAAATGCGCTCTTGTGGGCCAACACACTAAGGAGGTGGTGCAGGAACAACCCCAAATCTCTCTAGGGAAGGAGGGCCCTGATATTTCTCTCCCAGATTGTGTTGTGGATAAAATATCATCCTCCTTTCACCTCACTCTAGTGGGACGGTTCCTCTCTTTCAGACCCACAATAGACATGGTTAGAAGGTGGGTGAATTCCTGATGGAAGCTGAAAGGTAGTGCTTGTGTTTTTTCCATGTCGGGAGGACTTTTCTTGTTCAAGTTTACTTTGGAGGAGGACCTCATGTTCATTCAGTCTGGAAATTGGTGCTATGGTAAGCATAGCCTGGCCCTTGAGAAATGGAAGCCAGGTTTTGACCCCAGTCTAAAGCTTCTCAGAATGGCCCATGTTTGGTTCAGATTCATGGGCTTGCCCTTGGAATTCTGGGATGAAAGGGTCTTAAGGTGGATTGGTGACTCCTTCAGACACTTTATGATGGCTGATAATACCACTATACAGAAAACTAAACCTGTGTATGCTAGATTTTATGTCAATGTATCCATGGACAAAGCCCTTCTGAACTTTTTTTTATCTTAAAGTCCAAATGGGGCAAGTGGACCTAGGCTATTGTTTATGAGAATGCCACCCTATTTTGCTAGCGCTGCTCTAAACATGGGCATGTCATATCTGATTGCAAGGCTCCTCTAGGGAAGGAAACTATTGTGGGTCCACAACACACACCCTATTTTGGTCCTCTGACCATGGGGACCCCCCTTCTTTCTTTTTTGGTTTTTTCGAGTCTACTCCTTTCTCTGTTCCTTGAAATGGGTCTCTTGAGGAGCTTGTTGAGGAAAAACAAGGAATTTTTAGCCTTTTTTCCCTTTTGGCATTTCGGAGGACCCATAGTCCTCCGAAACACTGAGATGGCCGAAAGGCCAAAGGAAGAAAATTTTGGACCTTTCGGTGTTTCAGACCCTAAAACACCAAAAGGGGGAATGAGGCCACCCGACTTTCAACGTTTTGACCTCCGAAGCACCGAAACTAGGTGAAATCACCCCACGGGATATTTAAGTGGCCCAAGCCCTAAGTGATCCACACCTTTATTTTTTTTTCTTCAGAGTTTTCTTTTCTTCCCCACATGCTCATCGTTCCTGCTCGCCTCCTCACTCGGTCGTTGCTCCTTGCTCCCCGCCCTCGGCTCTTCGTGGTTTTTGTCGTTCCCCTTCTCACAAATGACAGATCGGGTTCCCATCTTCCTGTCCTATCATTTTGTTTTTGTTTTTACTTCGGTCGGTTTAGGGTAGCTTTCTAGTCAGATCATGTTTCCCTCCCTAAGTCCTTGAGGTTTGTGCCCTTGGGCTTGAAGAGGGGGCACTCTTCGATTTTGTTGTTTTCTATTGTTTAGCCTTAGGGTTTTTCATTGTGACCTAGTCGCAGGTTTTCAGCCTCTAAAAGGCCGAAAGCTTTGCGTCTTGGACTGGATTTCACCCAAGTGCCCCTCTTACCTTTGACAGCTTCAGTGTTTTGGACGTCTAAAATGTCTGAAACCCCAAAAAAACCAAATGACCAAAGACAGGGTCTTCCCTCTAGAGGTTTCAGACTTTCAGAGTCTGAAACTATTTTCAGACTTTTGCGCCCCAAAAGTATGAGAGGGTTTAGTCCTTCAAACTCGCTCTTTCACACTCCTTTTCAGACCCTGACCCAGTTTTCAGCGTCCAAAATCCCAAAAAGGCTGAAAGAACAAAAATTGCATTTCTAGCTACTTAAGAGCCTTTGTTTCTTTTTTTTCTTATTTAGTCTGTTTTCCTTTTGGTTTTTTTAGTTTTATTTTGAATAAAAGATTCTAATACATGCATTTTTCTCGCAGGAATTCCTGAGAAATGAACAACATCCCCGATGAAGTACCTTTATAAGGGGAATCAACCGCCTTCAAAGATCGGGATCAAATATGTAGAGATCACAAATTCTGATATCAGGAATGTAGACTGGGACAATTTCCTGGTGAGGTGTTCCCAACCAGTGGGAAGGTCCGAAGACTACACCTCCATGGTCTATTTAGGCCTAGTCAATGTAGCAAGCCATCCAGTGGCCGTCACGTCTTCAGAGCTGATAATGACCTTAACAAACCACTACAGCCGAGATGAGAGGGTAATAAAAAACACAGAAGGGAAGGTGGTTCTAGAAATATGACCAGACAATATAAAAGAGGTCTTCCACCTCCAAAAGGGTGTAAATAAATTCTATGACTTCTTCATATAAAAGGGCCTCATGTGGTTCAAGAAAAAAGGTGAAGAGGCATATGATATTGCAAATAAGGACTACCTCAAGCAGCCTCTCCCTAAAAATAAACTAGATAAGGTAGATCTCAGGAGAGGATATCTAAAAGATGACATCCAAGCAGAAGTAACACTTATAAGCTGAGTGTATGGACTACCTCAGTCCATCCAGCTTGAGGACTGGATGATCCTGTTAATAGAGAAGATCAGCAACCGCAAGGCCAAGTTTGATTGGGCCACCATTATCAATGACAGACTGGACGAGCAATTGACTGCAGTGAAACATAATCCAAAATTATACATGAGTACATACATACTGTACTTGTTAGTCGCATGGGCAGACTCTCCGAGGCTCACTAAAAGGGGGAACATCAATGATAAAAATGTATGGCTCCATATTGTACATTTGCAACTAGTGAAAAGGGAAAATATGCCAGAAGATATCCTGGACTACAAGATAGTAAATGATGCTTTCATCTTTGCAATCATCTGATCCATTAAAGGTGATTTTGTGAAGAGAATGTCAGAAGAAGAAGCTACCAAAATAAGGGCCATTGGGTCCTATTACATATAATTTAGGACATTTACATACATTCGGGAGGCAGGATCTACTTTGAAACCAAAGAAGTTGCCCAGGTACCCATCTGACTGGGTAATTATTCTAGAAATGGCCAGGTAGCTCGGAGATGCTTATGAGCACATAAAGCATAAAAATAAGCACTGCTAGGATTTCCCTATCCTCCTATGCCTGTACACTCTCTAGGACATGAAATTTTGTGAGTCTTTGGCCTTTGAGTGGGACGAGTGCCCACTTCAACTATGCAAAATAGTCAGGCCCCAATTTGACCCAATAGGTACATACAACCACATCATTGGAAAATTCTATATCCATGAGCCACACCTTGAAGATCACTAAATAAACTGTGTGGATGATCATGAGGTTAGAATCAGGGACTATTGAAGAATGTCCCTTACCCTTGTATAGGAGACCTTGAAGGCCCCAATTACCCCAAAGGTTTGGGAGAAAGATTCAGATAATGTGTTGGAATCTATTTATACTGTGGACAAAATATACAATAGGCCCATCCTAAATGCAGAAATTGATAAAGATGAAAATGATAATATCAAATTTTGAGCTCGACATGTGGTCAGCACAACAGAGGCATGGATTAAAAGGCCCTATCAAATGGATCGTATTCCTATAAAGACATTGATGGATCCACCCAGGAAGGCAGATAAGAAATGGGGAGAGAAATCTATTGTACCACAATACAAGAAAGCCCCACCACAGAAGCCAGGGATGGTATATGGCCATGAGAGTGTAGTAGAATATGGTTCAAATCCTAGGCACAAAGCCCCCAAAACTAGGATGACAGGACAAATAGATCCTCCAGTTGGACCATCACAGGCCACACAAGATGAAGGCCCCTCCACTTCTGGTCAATATCCCCCTACCACTAGAGAAGGAAAGAAAATGTACAAAAGGAGGAGAGCTTCTGCATCTCCACAACTAGAAATATTACAAGAAGAAGAGGAAGAAGAGGAAGACATACCTTTGATTAAAAGGACAAGATCTCAAGAAGCCTCTCAAAAGAGGTCGAAATAAAAGGAGACTACGAGAAAACACATGGAGGATCCAAAAGAATAGGATAACCCTCTGGATGCCTTAGGTTCAGATGAGTTCCAAATATCTGATTTTGAAGGCCTAGAAGGCTTTGCAGACCAGGGATAAGATACACCTAACTCATCAACATGATTTAACATCGGAGCACCACCGTTCATCCAACCCCAAGTGACCCTCACTCCACCTCTGGCCCAGTTCACTAATCCCACACTAAACATGTCAGTCACAGGGATGAGCTCTAACACTGGCCAAGGGCCTAAAACTCAAGATGCCACAATGACTTAGAACATAACATGAGATAAATCTATAGGAGAGAGTTCCACTTCTACTCCACCGCCTCATATTCCCATTCCACTAGCCTCTCTCCCACCTCCAATTCCTACTCCACCACCTTCTCTCCCAACTCCAATGCCTACTCCACCTCCTTCAACTTCTACTATCCCACCTCCCATTCCAAACTCTTCCTACCCCTACTCCACCACCCACAATGTCAACATCTACTCCACCACCATTTGTCCCTTTGACTTTCTTCATCCTGACTCCCTAGGGGTCAGTAAGCATAGAAGTCGTGGCACCCTTCAAAACCACATTAGCGGCCATGACTTTCCTTAATGCAGAAGTGTTGATCGGTTCCTCAAGGATGAAGGCCGAGATAAGGATGTACACGATATGATAGTAGAAGAAGAGAAGGGAGAAGAAGAGAAGGGAGAAGGAGAAGGCCATGAAGAAGAAATGATTGAGGGAGAAGGTGAACAAGTGAAAGAGTCAGAAGAGGAGGTAACCCCCAGATCACAAAACTTGGGTTCAATTCTCCACATTTCTCCATATGATCCAGTCACTTCCTTTAGTAAACCTATTTGGTTTACTAAAGAGATTCAGCTTCAGAAAAGTACACACACTGATGGAGAGGAAGGAGAAGACACAAGTATGGCATCATTGGGGAAATCCTTCCACCAGACAGAGGCCAATATACCAGCAAGAATCATATCTTATGTCACCCAAGACACTAGGGGTTGCTGGAAAGAATAGGTGGTAGTTCCCTCTACTAGCACCCTTGAAGCACAAATAACCCTTGAAGATTATACATTTGAGGAGGTAGATCTGGGAGAGCCTACTAGGGAAGGGAGAAAGACATTGGCAGCACTAGGGCTTAAGCATGCTCTAGGATTCATGAGTAAGGATGAGGAAACTATCAAGCCCTTAACAGAGCAGGATGAGGCTCTGAAGAAGTTCATTCATAAAATGGTGGGTCCCATTGACCCAAATTGCCTAGAGGCCTCATTACAGGATGTGTTAGAAAAGAGATCCATTCCAGACTTACCGGTAGGTGTGACCCCTTCTTTCATCCAAGCAAGTGCGGATTGGAAGAATGATCTTGAGCAATACAAAGAAGGGGTTATCATGCTCATATTTAGACCTTATAGATTCATCCTAATTGAGCCCCAAAAATTGATCGGCCTAATGGAGAATGAGGAGGGATTGGATTCTAAAGGAAACAAATGGAAGGATATTCTCCAAGACCTAAAAATTATCAAGAAGTAACACTTCCAGATCTTGGTCAAGAATTATGAAGGAGAAGAGCTAGACAACTTCGAGAACTGGATCAAGAGAATATCCAAAACAGTTAAGGTCTACAAAAAATTCCTAGCTCGCATAATGGAGAAACAAAAGGAGGTCATGGATTGGGTAGAAGAAATAGAAGGTTTCTTCATAGGTATTTGTTTAGAATTGTACAGGGATCAACATAAACAAATCCTGTGCCTGACCAAAGAAGTAATACAACAGTTCAAAGATATCTTGGTAGGTGTTAGCACCAAAGAGGCCCTGCACCAATTGTTCTATTCAAAAGAAGACATACAAAGAATTTCTAAACATGAAGAAGAGATCAAGTTCTTTGTTTCTAAATTAACCATTTTCAGAGAGAAGCAAGAATGAAGGATTAATAAGGTCAAGAGGAAGGAAATAAATTATGAGGAAGTTCAAGAGATCGTGCAAAGGCTCTAAGCTTCCCATCTAGAGGTGTTTCTGAATTGACTCCTCAGATCCCTTCAACTATTTTGAGAAACACAATTTTCATAACCATTTTCTCCAAAGGCTAAGTCTAAAGTTTGACCTTTCAGCCTATACAGATTTTTGGCCTTTCGGCCTATGCAGATTTTTGGCATTTTGGCCTATTAATATTTTTGGCCCTTCGGCCTTCGAAAGGGCTGAAACTTTGTGGCCTCCAATTTTGGTTCCGAAACTTAAACAATTTTTGACACTTGGAAAATTTTGGTGTAGAGGTCGGGGTCTGAATTTTTGGGTCTTTCCATCGAGATCACTTTTTTGCATGGAAATTGAACTTTAGATCAAATGGGTTCCTAACTAGACTTCATTTTGGAAGGAATAAGGGTCCCCTATTAGTTCCCACCACAAAGAGAACCCTACATGAAGATTCCAAGGGAGAACTCCAAGATCAAGAAGAAGACTTCAGTTGCATGCAAGGAACTCCATCTTCCTTCTCTCTCTTTTATTGATGAATTTGATCCCTCTTGCATGGAAAAACTAATTGTAAATAGATTAAAAATCCATGCAAGTTGTTTTTTATGAGTTAGCAATAGTTTTCTTTCAGCAAAGTTTTAGTTTTAGTTCATTTTCATTAATTTAGAGTCTTTGATGCCCTACTTTTGGCATTCAGAGTTTGTAGATCAGAACTCTATATATTGTAATCAAAAGAAATTTTATAGGTTCAGATTCTTAATGCAATAAAGATCTACAATTGGTGTGATATTTTCTTCTATCTATGATAAATTGATGAATGTGTGCATACTTGTTCATTTTTTTTAAAGAGCGAATTGTTTTACTGTGTTTCAAATCTGCATTTCTATTAGTTAGAGTTTGTCATTATCTATCTACCTTGTTGTTAAAAATGCATGGAAAAGATCATCTATTGGTCTTAAGGATAAATTTGCCTCATGTGTGCACGCATCTTGGTGGCTTCATGATTTGATAGCTTTTGAAATTCTTGCACGAGTGAATACATTTTCTCTCCAAACGATTGCATCCATCGAGTATAGAATTGTGACATCGTCTGATTTATGCTTCGTGGGTTTGTTCCAAACCTCTCCATCATCCAATTTGGAAGGGAAGGTCAAAAATGGTTTATGTCCATTAGGATTTCATTTTCAGAAAGTTATTTCATTTCTTGTTACCTTACTCATTTCAATTTTGTCATAATTCTGAAAATAATCATCTTTAAAAAACACAAAATTGTATCCTTAGGTAAAACACAAATCTTTGATAAATCAGAAAAAACAAAAAAAGTACTAAAGTTGTTTTGCAGTTTGATGTCTTGAACGTACCAACAAAGGCCTCCTCTTGAACATTCACATTTATCTTCTACTGAGTAACCAAGCAAGTTGTACCACGACCCTAGAGAACCTTGGGAATAACTTCGTTATTCTTTCAAGAGAGGAAATCGAATCTCAAGATCCTAGCAATTGACTTGTGTAAAAATATGCTCAATAGAAACCAAACTGAAAGAGAAGATGGATAAACCTGGGCCATTTGATGTGGCTTTGGGACATTTTACTTCAGATGGTGAGGAAACTCCCATCACTGTTACCACTTCAGCTGAGGAAGGAACTACTATAATAGAAAACTCTAAAATTGTGAAGACGTCAGAGGCTATTATTCAGGGTGAGATAGGGATGGATTTCCCCTTCTTAGATGGTATAATGAGCCTATTGGACTCACCAAAGAATCATGGGAATCCTAACCCTAGTTTTGCTAGGAAACTTAACTCTGGCCTCGAGGAATGGGAGATACCACGGGTGGAAAAAAGGACCATAGAAGACCCTTTCACCATTTTGGGGAAGGAGGAAGACATAGGGAGGTTGTATCTAGGGATTGTCAAAGTAAGGGAGATGCTAGACCAGGAAGTTAGGAATATTGAAAGCAAGATGAAGGAACCCAAGCTTTGGAGGGGTATGTGCCCCTCCTCATCTATTTTCTCCTTGACCTCTGGGGTTATTATGAAAGACATTATCCCCTCATGGAGCATTAGATTGGCCCCCAGCTCCTCGACGAAGTTAGAGTTGGGTGATTGGCAGCAGAATAAAAGAAAAAATTGAAGAAGTAAAAATCATGATGTAGGTATAGACACTAAACTAGGAAGACCGTCTGAACATACCCTCAGAACAAAGGCAATGGACAGGGAAATTGCCAATGGGAGGAAACTTACCCTGGAGGCTACTCAAAAACATAAAAAGATGAAGTTCCTCTCCTCGAACTTATGGGGCCTGAATAGCCTGCAAAAGCAATATTCTCTAAGGTAGAGCATTATTGATCTAAAGATTGATGTGCTGCTCATCTAAGAAGTTAAAATGACTAAACAAATTTTTTCTAATATTGTTGATTGTCTTTGGTCAGGTGCGGGCTTCTTCTACTATGAGGCAAGTGGTGCTTTAGAGGGGTAGCTACCCTTTGGAACCCAGGTAAGTTTTCCACTGAATTTATTTCTAACTCTCCCAGCTTCCTTGTTGTTAGACTTAAGGTCAATAACTTGTCCTGGTGTATGGTTAATATCTATGCCCCTAATACTAGATATGGTCGGGCCACAATTTGGGAGGAAATCACAAACCTAAAGAACAAATATATGGATAATCTCTATATGATTGCTAGGGAATTTAACACCCCTTATTTCCCCTCTAAGAAAAAAGGTGTCCTCATGGATTATAGTGACAATATGTAGGAGCTTGTTGAGTTTATCTAGAACACTATTCTTGAGAGAATGCAGAAGAAGCTTGCTGGGTGGATGGGCAAGGCCCTCGTTAATGCAGGAAAGATCCAACTGTTGAAGTCTTCTCTCCAAGGGGTCCATGTATACTTCCTATCCATTTTTAAGATCTCCACAGGTATGGTTGACAAACTTGAGAAAATACAAAGGAACTTCCTCTAGTCTTGTTTGGAAGAAAAAGCCAAAATCAGCCTGGTAAATTGGGTTGTTTGCCTGCCCAAACCTCTAGGGGGCTTGGGCATTAGAAAGATTTCAAGTTTAAACAAATATTTTCTTGCTAAGCTTGGGTGGGTCCTGTCTAATAACTAGGTAGATTGGTGCAAGATCATGAGGGCTAAGTATTATAGGCACTCAATCTTCTCTGATTTTCTTTATGATAATAACCTCCCCCGAGGCTCCAAAATTTGGAACAATATTGTCAGATGTTGGGGTCTACTGTGGGAAGGATGTAGATGGAAAATGGTTAATGGAAACACAATTAGGTTCTAGGAGGACACCTGGTGTGATGTCAAACCCCTAGATCAGGGACCCCTTGGTTGTTTGAGAAGGAACCTCTCTGCCCAATTTGGCCACAGAGTCTCAGATTTTATTTCACCAGCTAGACGATGGAAGAGACTGGATGAGGGCTAGGACATCCCACCACACCTTAAAAGGCAAGATAGGAATCTGCAAGAGATTCTAGAAGACATCCAGATCTAAATTTTTCCATGTGAGGACAAGCTGCTATGGGATAAATTTCATTATGGTGCGTTCACTGATAGCTCTTCCTATAACTTCTTGGTTAGGGCCGAGAGCGACTCGAGGTGCTAGAAGCCTATTTGGATCAGCCATCTTGTCCCAAAAATAAATTTCTTCTGGAGGACAACCCTTCATGGGAAAATCTTTATCGTGGAAAACCTCAATAAGTGTGGATTCCAACTGGTTAACTGGTGTGTGATGTGCAATCAACATGAGGAAAGTATTGATCATCTCTTTATTCATTACCCTTTTGCTAAAGGTATCTGGGCCAAAACTATAGACAAATTTAGTTTATCTTGGGTTTTCATTTAGGATTTTTAGCAGTTTGTTATCAATT
Source organism: Thuja plicata (assembly GCA_018584345.1). Classification (NCBI taxonomy): domain Eukaryota; kingdom Viridiplantae; phylum Streptophyta; class Pinopsida; order Cupressales; family Cupressaceae; genus Thuja; species Thuja plicata. Next base: position 856,934 of record MU224050.1, on the reverse strand, counting down.
AGGAATATCCTTCAGCCCACCCCCTTCTTAGACTGGTTTGGAAAATGACCCCCCTCACCTTTGCTAGCACATCTGGAAGGAGAGGAACAACCACATTTTCGGAGAAGTGGAGCTGGGAGTGGAAACTATGGTTATAATTGCTGAGAAGATGTTGCTAGAGAACATATCTGTCTGCAAATGGAAGACCCCTATCAGCCCCCTAGTGTGGATGGACTCCTGGGTGGCCCGCGACTGGAACTTGCGTGATTATTGTCTCAAATTTGATATCTCCAAAAAGCTGAAAAGATTGGAGACCAAATGGCTGCCTTCACCTCCTGGCTGGTTAAAAATGAACTTTGATAGTGCAGCACATGTTGTGATGGCTTCGGGTGGGGGAATCATCAAGAATGCTGAGGGAAGAATGGTTCTTTCCTACAATGACAACTTCAACTTGACCTCTAGTAATGTTGTTGAGGCTATGACCCTCTTCTAGGGGATGAAGTATTATATTTCCATGGGTGTTAGTAGACTCATTATTGAAGGAGATTCGATGCTCATAACCAAAAATCTAAAAGTCACTATGGCAGAAAGTTGGAAAATAAGTAGCGTCATCAGGGATACCCGCTTCTTGATAACCAAATTTGAGGACTATGTGATTCAACACACCTATAGGGAAGGTAATGTTGTGGTTGACTCTTTGTCTACAGATGGATTGAGAAGGAAGAGAATGTGTTGTTGGAGGGATGTGAAGCCCCTACCAGAGGAAACAAAATCCCTCATAGAGGGAGAACACAATAACTTATCTCGATGATGTGGCTGTTTATTCTATGCTGGTGAATGAATGTCAGTAACCGCGACGCGGGTTGGGCGAGAAATTTGAACTTTAAATCCTTGATGGATAAAAGAAAAGATAGGGCCTACAAGGTTCTTAGCCAACATGGCACCAAGTTTAATAAGGATTGTATGTCCCATCATGAGATGGATTCCAAGAGGAAGTGCGCTCTGAAGGATATTATGAAATTAAGTTATAATATGATTGATAAGACCTCCCAAATCATAAATGGCACACATTGGGCTTAGGGAATAATGACAGATCATTGTAATCCGTTGTCGCAAGCCACATCTCAGGTGTGTCCTCGCTATCACATGTTTGATCTAGGTAAAAGGACTGGAAATTATATTAAGTGCAACTTATGGGTTTTCATGGTCATTACGTGCCATAAATTGATCAAAATTTGCAGAAACTATCACTTCCTCTCATTTTACTCATAGCTAAAAAATCTAGAGAGCTCTGAGACAGACTTGGATATGGGTGGGGACATGGTTCGAGTTGAACCTGATAAGATTGAATATTTTTTCGTGAAAACCCTAGAGTTTGGATGACACTCGACAAAGGAGGGCTAGTCCTGGACATGGAAGCTATGATGGGCTCGAATGAAAACCTATCTCTCCAATTTGTGAAGAGTTGGACTGATAAGAGGGTCACCATGGGTGGTATATCCTTCGTAATCAATGAAGAAGTGATTTCTCAGGCTACGGGGCTCTGTAGGGAGGAACAAAAATGGAAAAAAATATTACCAAAATCATAAATGAAACTAGCCTCAAGTATTTCTTCAAAAAGAGTGAGGAGTAGGTCAGGAATCATGGAGGCTATGATAGAGAAGCACTCCCTTGACCATGGGGTTAGGTATGTCTGGCTTTAATGAAATAATTCATGCTTGAAGGAAGATTTGGCGTACTTTATTTTTACCATTTCGCTCTGCTCAACCACATCCACCATAGGGATTTGATATCATTTGATTTTTTTCTCCTCCACTTGATGGAATCCAATGTGGATAAAATTTGGGAATGTCATGAGAAGAATAAGAACTTCTCCATCCTTCACCAAGGTCTCATCCTCAGGCTTTTCAATTTCCACCTTGCTCTTTGCCCTCCAAGAGTTATTTCTGTTCAGGGCATACTCACTTTGTCTACCCAAGATAACCCTAAGACTCCACACCATTCCGCTTCTACCTCCCCTTCAACTTCTAAGCCTGCTCATGAGAACAAGAAAGCTATACTTGGCACCCCGCCTACGACCAAAAAGGCTAAAACTGAGCATTGCATTGATTTAGATGGGTCTAATACTAAACATGGTGAAATGCCCTATAGATCCCACAGAATTTCTGCCAAGCCCAAAATAAAGAAGGCCACTAGGGAAAGGTATATTGAAAAATATGACGAGTCTAAATTTGAGGACAAAGAGTATTCTGGGAGTGAAAGTAAAGGTATTGTTTCAAGAAAGGTGTTGATGACTATCTTGGATAGCTGCAACACCGGTAACTCTAGTCACAAAAAGAAACCAAATACTACATCCCCTACCACCATCTCTATGGTGGTGGATAAGGATAAACCAACTAAGGAAGAGGAAAGGTTGGGGAAGCCCTGTGTGGGTTGTGAGGCAATGCAAGATGATATCAAAAACCTTAGGGATGAATTCAAGGTGCTTGACAACAACTACAACAGGATGGCAGAATTCGCGGTCAGGGTGATGCACTCTTCTTCCACCACCCTTTGCCTTTTGTATCAGAATAAGGGAGTGACACAGGACACGACCGAGGATGAGTCAAGGAAGAATTTTCAATTCCTTGCCGATGATTGGACCAAAGTTCTTACTCATCGCCATAGAGATAAATAGCAGGGCTTACTGCATGGGTCTTGGGGTAGAAGCCCCAATCTGGGATTTTTTTGTTTTATGCTTACATTACTATAGTTTTATCCCTCTGAGCTTTTTGTTTAAAACTATTACTTTTACTGGTACTTTCAGTTGGACAACCCTGTGGGCTGATTTTGCTATTAGTATGGCTAAGTTCTTTATCTGTATGGTCACTTTTTATTTTGCTATGCTGGGGAGAAATTTTTTGTATCCCTATGGTTTCTTGTTGTTTTTGATGTTAAAGATGGGAATTGACTGACAGTGTTGTGCTTGTGTTGTGGGTGGTCACTCCATCTCTTTTGGTGACTGGGTATTTTTGAGGCTTTGCCTCTTGTACTTTCGGGTCATCCCCCTTGTTCTTGGCTGCTTTAATATCAAAAACAATATTAAATACAACATGAACTAATTCATTAATTCCCAAAATCTGTAAATGACTATTCCATTGCATGATAATGTACAAGTACCAAAATTTGATCCTACCATATATATATATATATATATATATATATATATATATATAACATCTTAACACATCAACAGTATGTGAATACAACATAGTTATAGTCATTTACAAGAGGACATAATTACAATGCCAAATATAATAATACATCATATGATTCAAGATACAATAATGATTATCTATCATGGAGTTAAGAAGAAGGTGCAATGAAGATGCAAAATCCATCTACAAAGATCATGAACATGACCACAAACCTCGATGTAAATATAATGACCACCCAACCATGTGGAACCATGAGGCCTGCTCCCTCCAAGCAAGGAGATAACATAAGGCCCCACACCAAACATGCATACACAAACATGAACATCACAAGTAAATAAAAAATAAATTACAAGGGTCACATGGGAACCAATAAGGATACCACTTGGAATAACATAAAATATATGCATTGGATATGACAACGAATGCCAAAAGATACTAATGGAAAAACCATGAGATGCCACTACATATAATTATTTATAACTAGATACCACAAATTATTGAATGACACCATAACATAGAATAAGATACTAGAGGCAATGACAAATCCTATGGAGGAAACCCAGGCCACATGTAGAAGGAATGTCATCACTTAGCCTCCATCTTGAGTCACCCTAGACTAATCTCTTTGGATGCTAGATCCTCAAGTGAGACACATGTAGAGCCAGACAATACTTTCATGTGGACCAGGAAGTTTGATCATGCCAGCTCACTATGTCCCATGGACGGAAAGACATCATCACATTCCCATCCATAGCCTATACTAGCTCAAGACATGAGCATGAAATCCACATTTATCTTACTTTAATTTTTTTTTACTAATTCATTTTATTAAGTTATCACTTGATTACAACCATCAATGAGTTACCCTAGACTTTCCACTTTAGGGACCCAAACCCCCATGAGTAGCCTCTCCCCCATGATGCACCTAGATAACCTACCCCTAAGCTTGAAATTGAATACCAAAGGATAATCAATCCAAAATAATTAAAGGAAATATCAAAGGGTTTGTCATATTCAAAAGAGACACAAATCAGAGCTTGGGGCATGAAATAACAAATTTTGTTCAAGGACCCATATTTGTCCAATATAACAAAAGAACATAATCATTGTACATATAAGTATCATGATACAAATCTTTCAAGAACCCTTCTCGATCCAACACTTAACTCAATATTCCATATCACTTGTCAACATAAATCCAACTCATAACCATATGTGGATCCACTAGACAAAATAAAAAACCAAAGGTCACCATAGACCATAAGTATAGTGAAATGTGATAAAAACCTCGCAATTAATGCCAATATATGGTAATACCAAAGAGAAAACATAAAATAAATAATTATAAAATAAAGAACATAAAATATAACTCCCACAAATCAACAAAGTACTCTCCCTATGTCTCTGGTAGCTAAAAGAAGCTCAAATATAGAGAAAGGAGTGTAAGTCCATCAAAAATTAATTACCATAAGTAGTCCAAGGTACACTAACACATTTTTATTATACTCTATCATACAACATAAGGATTAATAATCAAAGAACTAATAACTTAGTCATACAAAATAATGAGGATAAAATCATCACATCTCGATGTACTTTCGTATCTAATTAGAATATGACAACTAAATAAAGTATCATTCCCAACTAATGAAGCAACTAAATTTGTAGCAATGTAAATAAGGTTCCTGTTCACTATGATTTATCCCCTTAACTACTATTGACACCATTGGAACTTTTGCTAAAACACTTATATCATAAAATTTAGACTTAACTAAAATTTAAAAATAAACGAATAACTACAAATAAAATAAAAGATTAACTATATAACATGAAATGATAAATATGTATCTACATATATCAATTTTAAAATACTAAATAATTTCATTTAAAATTTTATAAATAAATATAACTAAAGAATGAATCATAAATAAGATTATTAAAATCACTATGTTAATAATCTATTAATTACAACTTATTGACTCATACTACTAAACATCACTATCTCTCTTTAATTTCCTTTAAGATAAAGAAAACATTAAAAACTAATACTAAAACTAGCAATCACACCTTAGTGTGCAATGGGAACGTCGTAGAGTTATGGAAAGGTCATTTAAGTATTTGTCCATTTCTTTGTCACTCCTTCTTATCCTCTCTAGATCTCCTTATCTTTGTATCAATATATCTCACCATCTATATATCTTTATAACTCTTCCTCTCTATCTCTACCTCTCTATGTCTCCCTATGTATCTCCCTAGATATCTTTCTATCTTTACCTCTTGATCTATATCTAATTCTCTATCTATTTTCCCCCATCCTCCCACTTTATATTCATCTATATCTGTATCCAACCATCTCTCTCCATCACCCCCTTCCTATACCTTTTAATCTTTACATATGTATATTTCTTCTCCCATCTCTCCCTCTATATGTATCTCTATCTTGTTATCTCTCTATCACTCCCTATGCCTATATATCTCCCCCTTTATACCTCTCTCTATTACTTTCTACATGGAAATTCAGAATAAAAAGCACAGAATGGTAAGATCGAATGAATGGTCATTTAATGGGTTGGTAACAAAATTTCAATAAGAAATAAAAATCCAATATCAAAATTATAAAAAAACAAAATTATAAAAGGCACCAATAGCATACCTCCCTCCAAATGCTTGCTAACATCGACGAAGATAGTTTCTTGTATTTTGTCTTGTCCTCTCAAAGTCTCTTGCATGTATTGTTCAAGAATCATTTTATTTTTTATCTGTTTGATATTTTTTTGATTTAAACCGTCATTGGAGACAATGTTTTTTAGGGAAATACCCAATACATTTCTGAACAAGTTAACATGGATGCCAGACATGGCCACAAGAGAAGGTTGCGGAGTTGGCGGTGTCCTCAACATTAAACCCCACAATGAAAGAAATTAAAGGAGAGTTTTTAGATTCTTCTAGAATTGTTTTGCAACTAGTCTCTTTGTGCAAATTGTTCAATCAGAATTCCTTTTGTGAATTTGTTGCTTCAAATTTTAGCGCTTTGGGTTTAGGATTGAGAGAGTTTTGTGCAAAGTTTTGATTTTGAGGTTGCCGGAGTGGAGATTCAGAATTTTGTCGTCTGTTAATCCGTTATGGGAGAGTTTTTTGTTTGCACAGGGGATTTTTTATATTCGATACAGATATATTGGCATTTGAGGCCTTTCAATTATTAATTATAGAATATGTTTAATCTTGAGAATGTGTAGTTCTAATTGAATTTTTCACTTAAAATGGGGTTTGTAAAGAATGAACTTAGCAAAAGGGGTTTTTCATGGAGGGATCTAAAAAGAACAGTAAACACATGAAAACAAATCTAATTTTATGCAAAGTACAATTTGAGGACCGCTAGACAATTGTAGGCTAACAATGTCTCCCACCGACAGTTTCTCCTATGAATAATTCCCTTTATGTTCCTTCATAATATTTTAGAACGAACACCAATTCACGACTCTGATTACCACATCGTCCTTGGTTCAAATCTAGCTGATGCTCAAAAGGCAAAAAATTGTGACCTATATTCACACAAAGAAGCATAAATTAGTATAAGAAATGTAGGAACCCCAATAATTCAGACATTAAATAAAAAATGTGTGGGTTTTTCCCTACCCAGGATCCATTAACGCTCTTCAAAATGACTGCTTTGAGATCTGTCACCTGCTCCGCGAGGGAAATGAGAGACCTCTAATGTATCTTACTTTTCTTCTTTTCTGAAGACTCTGTGAGCAATTTGATGTGTTAGGCATAGATTGCACAAATAGGTACAGGCGGTTACTAATGTCGACATGTCTTGAAAATCCATCCAGATTGCTGAAAATTGATGAACACTTCAGATGACTTCAATGGTAGTCATTCTATCTCCATGATTTCTCACCATTAGGTTAGAAACTTTAGCCTGGGTTCTTTCATATGGAAACGCCTACGGTGTAATTACAAAATAAATAATCCTAAAATATAACATTTCATTTATTTAAAACAACCATCATATAATAAATTTGTTGAGGAACATCTAGGAGTAATTTCCTTAGGGATGGCGAACAAGTGGGAGAAGTGGAAGAAAATAATTTTTTAGTGCTAGCACAGGGCAGGACGCTGTAGGATATGAAACACAACAGACAGATCTAAAGCAGAATTCCACATAGTTTCAAGGTAAGAAAGGCTCTAATGGTGGGGTCACAGGTGCATATATTTAGGTGGAGCAGGGTGGGAGGGTTGTTGACCCCATGCATATGTTATGTATGTGGAGCCTAATCAGACTCAGTTTCTTTTGACGCGGTTTCCCCCCAGACATATCTTTATCGGCCCCAAGCTCGGGGTCAAGGGCCAGAGCCCCTTGCGGGGTCCTGGGGCAGCGCCCTAGGCGGGGTCAAGGGGCAGAGCCCCTGATGGATTCAAGGGGAAGCACCCCTTGCAAGGGCCCTTTGGGGCAGCGCCCCTCGATGCCAACAATGACTTATTAATATTGTAAAGGGTCGACCATTGATTTTCTATTAGTCAGAGTATTTTTTTCCCTAATTAGGTTAGGTCAAATATGCTTGTGAAAAGGGCTTAGGGCTTCGAGGTTTCATTGTATGAGGGATTTTTTGTAGCTTCCTGTGACGGTATTGAGTTGCAGGTTTCAGATTGTAATCACTGGATAATAATAAAAATATTGGACTCGCTATTGGTGGATCTAGCCCAGGGATTGGGTGAACCACGTTAAATCTCTGTGTCATTTGTGATCTCTTCCGTGTTTATATTTGCATTATTTTGCTTATTATTCTAACAAGATAGGCATAAGCAGGGGTTTCATGGGAATAAAATTGTCTTGGTTGAGTCATCTACCCTCAAAGCTCTTGGGGTTTCTAATAGATCTGCTAAAGGTTTGGATCCCAATGTCAAATCCAACAATGTGCCAGGGGGACTAGTGGATGGCAGGGCTAAACAAAAACCATGGTTGTCCCTATTCGGAGTGAAACTGAATGCTAAATCTATGTTTTCTCCTGTGAATGACATATCTGATTATGTTTAAGGTAAGTTTGATATTTTTGTTCTGGATTTGGTCATCAACCATAATATTTCTCTTATGGCTCGATCAATGGTTTGAAAATTTTGTTGGCAAGTGATGATTTTTGTATGATTTGAGACACTTATGGGTTTTCATTTATGGCAACATATCTGGTATATTGATCGCTTGGAATGAAGCTATGTTTTGGCGATACAATCTTCAAAATGACTAAGTATAGAAGCAGAAAAATAGAGTATGACAGTATTGTTTTGGCTAGCAGAGATTGAGTACGATGAGCTATGACTTGTGAGCTTAGTGGAAGATACTATAGGGTATGTATGACCTCCGCCTAAGATCGATTCAATTTTTGAGTTGATTACAGTGAGTTAGAGAGATTTGCAGACAAGAGCAGACAACAGGACAACGTAACAGAGAAGTTGTATAGCAGCGATGATTTAAGGAGTATAGTGTGGACTCCTGAAAAGCTAAGTTGGATTATAATTTTTGATAATCTATATTTTAGTTATGTAAGAGCGCTGACTTTGTATTTTCTCTTTACATTATTTATTTTGTATTGAGAGTCGACTATGTGATATTGTTAAGAGAGCTGACTTGGTAATAAGAAAGTACACACACACACACACACACACACACACACACATATATAGACTTTTTGTAAAGAGATGATGAGGATGGAAGTTGGATAAGCAAATGTAGATGTGTATGTGTGAATAGCAGAGTAGAGGATGACAGAGATCATTTGGAAACTATGACTAGAACTATCTAAGCATTGAAGATGCTTATTTTTGTTCATTATTGAAGAACACTTTGTAACAGAAGTTTTGTTGTGAGAGTTGTAAGCATAGTTGGCCCCTAAGAGGGTGTTGTATACCTTTAACAGGGTTGTTATTCCTCTAACAAGGAATTGTACTATGTAATATTCAGCTCCTAATAGGGCTAGGTTTCCTTACATGGACATTATAATTTAGTGCATGCTTGTGGGTACCATCCCCACTGGGGGTTTCCCTTGGCCAGGGTCTCCTTGACAAAAAATAATGGTGTTATGAGTTCTATGTTATTTTCTTATTTTCTTTTCATTTCAGTATGCTTATGATTTATCTGGAATTGGTTTAAGATTTATTTAAAGTGACATAATACTGATTCACCCCCCCTCTTAGTATTACTTAATCCTAACAATTGGTACTCGAGTTGTTGGCCCTTGGAGAGAAATTTTAACAACTTAAGGGAGATCAGAATGGATTCAGAAAAGTTACAAGAGAACTTTGAAGCAGCACTTGAAGACCTTGATAAAGGAAAAGTAGAAAATGGTGACTTGAGATTCAAATTAAGGAGAGCTAATGGATTCATCAAGAAACTTAAGGATCAGCTTGAACTCTCCAGAAATTAAAGACAGGATCTTATGGTTCAGATAAAAGAAGATTCAGACAATGATAATTCAGATCTGATAAAGCAACTTGAAAAAGAGAATGATACCTTGAAGCTTGAAAATGAAATAATGGCTAGAGAGATTCAACAAGAAAAGAATGCTAAGATCAAGACTAAAGAAGCTTTGAAAGATGATAATACTCTGATGGGACAAATGAAGATTGACCTTGACCATTACAAGAACAAGTATCTAGTTTTGGAGAAATATAATCAAATCATAAAAGGTGAACTTGTTGAGACAAAGAAACACATTGTGAAACTTCACATGAGTAGTGACTTGATCGATGAATGGAGAGATAGATAGAAACCTAAAGGTGATATGACTGGTATTGGCTTCAATGAGGCTAAATGTTCCAAGAATCAAGAAGAAAAATATAATGGAAAGATTGATGCAGAAAAACCTATTTTTGAAGAACCTAAAGAAAATATTAGACCTTTCAGAGGTAGATGTTTTGGATGCAACAAGTTTGGACACATGAAGAGAGATTGCAGAGGTAATACCCCTTTCAAAACTTTTTCTGGTTATTTTTTTAATTAAAATACATATGGGCACAAAAGGACAGAATGCAGGAAACCTGATCAAACTAGATATAGACAAGACAACAATAGAGGAGAATCGACAACTAAGATCACATGTTAAAAATGCAAAAACCTTGGACACATTGAAAGGAATTGTAAATTGCAAGTTAATTAGTACATTAAACCTCCTATATGTTACAAATGTCACAATCCATGTCATATAGCGAAGTTTTGCAGGTATAATGTGTAGGGCCCATTTGTCGTTGCACCAAAAGCCATGACTGTTAGTGAACATGGAACACCACATAATTAACCACCTGTGGGCAGGGGAGCGTGTCGCATCACCCAACAATCTCCCCCTCGACGCGCATACCAGGTGCTTACGCGGGTCGGGAAGGCACCGGGGAGATTTGAACCCATGACCAAGCCAAAACCAGGCTCTGATACCAATTGTAGGGCCCATTTTCTGTTGCACCAAAAGCCATGACTGTTAGTGAACATGGAACACCACATAATTAACCACCTGTGGGCAGGGGAGCGCGTCGCATCACCCAACATAATGGAGTAAATAACAGAAGAACACCAACTCCTATGGATACAAAGAGGAATGACAATAATACCGGTAAGAGTCTTGGAGAATACAAGATTTATTTTGACAATTGTTTTAGAAAAGTAGAAGATAACAAGAGTGGTAAAATATGGAGAGTCAAAGAGTCTAATGATGTATTGGTTTAGGAAGAGACAGTGGATGCTACTGTATCTTCGTCTGATGCTAGCAAAGCATAATCGACCTAATTGGTCGAGCATGGCCTTAGGGGGAGCATTGGATGAGCAAAAAAGAATATATCCATCCCCTGAATATGTGGATTGAGCTCTAGTGAGCTTAGGTATGATATTGGCCAACATCATGAAACTTATATCTAAGAGTACAACATCGGACGATGCATATATTATGATCGCGAGATTTATGACTCACTAGACAGTATTGGGTAATGTGAGTTTTTAACACTTGATAATGTATAAATCACCTAATGGTTATCTATTTCCTTACCATTTGACGATCAACAACCTAAGGAGATCAGAGAGAAGAGAGATTTAGACTATCTAGCAATTACTTTGCATGATCGATCGAAGTGAATACTCAGAATTTAGCGTGTAAAAGGTATTTACATCATTTACATCTACAAAAGCTATGGATGCACCTTTGATATATGATGTTGTAGATTGACCTAGATACAAGTCTAAGAAACATCCTTTCAAGTTGTGTGAAGATGACCCTGAAGGAGCATTTTCCCAGACACCATATGGCATTTTGCACGTTGAAGATATTAGGGCATACATACACTGCAAGTATGATATACTAGGTGTTGATGAAATTTCTACTGAAATGGAGTATATGATTGATAATGGAAAAAATGAGGAATGAATTTAAACACATTGACAACCTGAGCATCATGAAGATATTGGATTTATATGAATTCAACAAAGAGGAATGGTTTAAAATATTACTCAGCAGAGTTCATGATCAATTCATCTAGATAGGAGAGCAACCTATAAAGATATGTAATCAATTGATTCATGAGATTAATGGATTGGATAAAACTGGTACAATTCTTGTGCCTGAGAAGAACATTAAGAAACAAGTAGTAACCCTAACACATTCAAAATGGGATAGGCGAGCCATGATAGTTAATGATATATTCTTATAGGATGTCAGATTGATTACGATGATATTTGTTTACAAATTCTACTACAGCAGTAGACCTAACTCAGTATCTACAGGTGTTATCATGATGGCCTACACAATGGTGAAAGAAAATACTACTTATAATCTATGCGAGGTTTTAGCACAACAGTTTTTGGAGAATATCAAACTAATCAAGAAGGACATGTCCAAAACCTTTCAATTTGGCTCACTCTTAATGCATATGTATATATGTATGCCTCTCTCTTTGATTTCCACAGCTTTCCAAAGGCGAGGGTTAGTAGCAAAGGTTTCACAAATGAATGCAAATCAAGTATATAATGACTACTAAATGAATAACAGAACGTGAGCAATAAAATGTACAAGCAAGAGAAAGGAAGACAAATAAATGCAAACCCCACGATGCTTGAAGCTTCTATCATCTCTCTCTACTCCTTCTAAAATGTTGTTCTTGATGCTCAGTATTGGCGGGGCAGCGTCTATGACTTGGGAAGATTTGAGAATTTGATAATTGAAATGTGTATGTGGTCGCAAGATGGCTTGAATGCTAGAACCAAACTGACGGAGTAATGGCGCACGAGAGCTTGAAATCCTAGACCCTTCAAATGGTTATGAAGGGTTTATTATATAGGAATTGGTGATGATATGAATGGTTGAGATCAATCCCAGAGACAGGGAGATGAACGGTTGAGACCAAAAGGAAAAGGAGAGGTCCTCAGTAAACTCCACCTCTTCATTTGGTAAAGAGGAGATAGAGTTTGGTTAATTGAAGAGCTAATTATAAGTTACCTTTTTGAACTGAAGAGGTGGGTGAAGTTACCCATGTGGACTGGAGAGATGGGTGGAGTAACCCATGTGATCTGATTGGAGTTATCTCTTTGAAGATAAATGAATATTTAATTCATTTATTTAATAATTGTTTTCAACATGTGAGATAATTGAATTCTTTTTTATTAAGAATTTCTTTATTTGATGAAATTAAATTAATTTAATTGGAAGAATTTAATTAGTAAGTTTAAAATTTGAATTTAAACTATAGGAAATTGAGTTTAATTAATTAATTAATGATAATTAATCAATTAAAGCTAATTAATTAAATAAAATTAATTATTTAATTAGTTTTGGGAATTGGATTAGATGATTTGGGGAATGAATTTAAAAGAAAATAGATGATTAATTAATGATTAAAAAACTATTAATTAATAGATGTGTTTTTAATGTAAAGTCGCAAGCCTGTCCATTTTAGGGTGTCTACATTTGACCCTCTTTGATGCGATGTGACTTGTCACAATGTGTCAAAGATTCTTTGATTTTGCCCTAGCTTGCCCCGGCCTTTAGTAGGTGTATTTATGCCCCCTCAACAAATTTGAGCGAAAAGTCGCGAGACGAGCGTTAATTTGTTGAAACTGCAAATTGTGGAACTGGGTAGGTGACAGATCTGAAAAATACTTTAAAATGCCTCTGTAATTGACCTTTGAGGTTTCCGGGGACCGAAAAGAATTTTCGGAGCTCCTGGGTGAAATTAGGGTTTCTCAGAGCCCCTATAAGTAGCTAAGAGAGGTCTTCATTTGTCACTTTGCGATTTGGAGCTCTAATTATATTTGGTAAGTTGCTATTGACTTCTACCTCATTTTCTTCCTTTTTTCGAGCGATGGCGGGGCTTCCGAGTGTTGTTCATATCTCTAATCGAGTCCGTTCGAACCACCAACCTGCTGGCTCTGGACGTACGGTGAGTTTCATTGCTTTGAGTGGCATTTATTATGTTATTTATTGCTTTTAAATTTTGTACTTTTTTGAAAAAATTACGCCTTTGCCGCAATCGACTGCGATTTTGCCACAATTGCGGTTTAAATGCCACAATTGCTAGTTCTATGCCGCATTTGATAAAAGTGCCGCATTTGCCTGTTTAAATTGCTACAATTGCAGTTTGAGTGCCGCACTTGTAGTTTAGGTGCCGCAATCGCATAAAAGTACCACAATTGAGTATGTTTAATACCACAATCGATTTCTTAACACTATATGCTTGATGTCTTTGTCAGCTATTTGCTTTTTTTGGCTTCTGTTACTTTCCTCAATGACTGAAACTGATAATTTTCTATTTTGTATTTGCTGTGCAGTTCGTCGGGCGTATCTTGCACTGTCAGGAGTCCAGACCAGCGGGACTTGTATATAGATTCCAGCTTACTGAGGATGAGAGGTTAGTACTTCATGACCTGGGATTGTATTGGATTTGTTAGGAATAAGGTGTCTCAACCTTGGATAATTCCTATTCTTATTATTTGTTTTGTAAAATGTATTTCTTGCAAATAATGTTGATGTGTCGGCATCTTGAATTGTGTGTAAGGAGATCATGGCTAAAAYGGTTATGACGAATTCCTATGACACGTAAGAGCTATGTTAGGAAGATTCAATGACAGGTGAAGACATGTGGCAACTGATAAATGTGAGTACTGTACACTCTTCCCCAATCGTAAAAACCCTAATACGGTTATCGTTAGGAGTAGCCCTAAAAAGTGAAGCGCATGATATAAGCATTTTTTAGGGTTGCGAAGATGAGCGATGCGAGTGTATTGTTGGAACGGTTTATGCTGCCGTGATTTGTCTTCAAGTTTTTTGAAATCTTCTGAAAGAACTTGCATTGCAAGTGTATTGTAACTGTAATAGTTTTTGATCAATACATTGTGCAGGTTTTGGAGTGCTGGGGTTTTTTACCGAAAGGTTTTCCCCAGGGTATATCATTGTGTCATTCTCTGTTTTCTGTATGTATGGTATGTGGTTGCAATATCTTTGTTAAAGTAGTTAACGAATCTGTAATTGTAAGGATTTAAAAGAATTTGCACAATACTTTTCTATAGAGATTAGCGTAGGAAGCTATTTTCGCACCTGAGTTTCCTTACAGGATTTGCTAAATGCCTGAGATCACGACCAACAGGGGTCTAATCTCTGCTCTTGTAGAGTGATGGCACTCGGAGACCTGTACCTTATGGCTTCCTACCGGGGAGTGCACTGTGACCTTGGAGGATGTGTATCGCATCCTCCAACTCCCTATCCAGGGTGAGATGGTGGAGTATTCCACCCGCATTGGTGTCATAGCCTTGACTGAACTCTCTAGACTGCCCAAGGATTAGCTCGGGCATGCCAGAGGGTATGACATTCCTTAGTTGAGATTTGGATTAGGCCTAGATAGACTATCCACGCTATTGGGTAGTTTGATTTGTGGGATCCTTTGCCCTGATCGGTGTTAGCGTGGTTTTTCTATTGGTTTTGGTAGTGTCCTCCAGAGTATGGTCTGAGACCATACTGTCTATGCATGGGGCCCATGCATGTTGGCCCACATGTATTTCCATATGATGTATGTGGCTTACCTTGATGGTAAGTCACCTGGTTGTGGCGCTACTTTATTACAGATTTGGGCATGGGAGCATATAGCTGTCTGCCATCCTGTTGGTGCCCGTGCTCTCCCGGCCGATAGGTCATATGTATATATGTATGATGGTGAGATTGTTCAGACCCATATGGGTCATCTTTCATACTGGCGACAACAGCTACATATGATCCCGTATTTTATCTTGAGGCCTTATAGGGATTGTCCTATTCGGGATGGAGAGGATATCCATCTTCCTTTTTGTCGATAGCGGAGATACCTGATTGGTCATGTGAGTGACTATGTACATATGATAGATTTCCATAACACCAACAGGGTGTTACGGCAGTTTGGTGAGCAGCTCAGATTCCTATGCATATTTTGCTCGGAGGTCTAGAGATGTGCGTGTTTGGGGTGTCATAGTGTCACTGGATGCTGCTCACACTGAGTTCTTAGGACTACTTCCTGTAGCATGGACTTGGCATTCTGCCACTATGGATCTAGGTTTGTCTTGCTTCTACTATGCTTATGTACTTCTTTTTTTCTCTATTGATTATGCTCATATCCTGTTGTGATACTTATGTTTTGATATTCTCTGATACTGATAGTTGATTTTTCTTTTGCAGGCACTGCACCATAGTTTGATGCACATTGGTTACAACATCATCTGATTGCCTTGACAGTTGTTTCACGTCCTGTGCCGAGGACTATCATGAGGAGGGCTCGACGAGTACGACGCGGTAGGGGAGGTCGTGATGGGGGGAGGGGTGGTGGATGGGGAGGGAGGG
>MU224050.1:826983-840917 GCA_018584345.1 Thuja plicata | reverse complement strand
GTGGATGGGGGAGAGATGGTGGGAGGGACGGAGGTCGAGGAAGAGGTGATGATGGAGGAGATGATCCCGGTCCTGGGGGTGCTGGTGGTGGTATTAGGGTTGGCAGTGGCAGGAGTAGGGGGCACTCTAGTGTTTCTAGAGTTGGGTTGGGAGTTATTTTGGAGGAGGAGGAGGCCCTAGAGGAGGAGGTACCCTAGTTGGTGCGTAGAGTACGTAGGCTGACAGCTTTAGTTTTGCCTCCCTGACATGAGGATTAGGTTATTATTGAGGAGGTGGATGTTGATCTTGCGGATATAGACGTGGAGGCTCTTGACGAGCAGAGTGCTGAGACAGGGTCCTCGGGAGAGAGTGGCAGTAGTAGGAGCAGTACAGGGGAGAGCTCTGAGAGTGGGGATGATTCTGTGGTGGTCAGGCAGAGGTGAGGTGAGGGGCTGGGTGGAGAGGTAGAGGAGGGAAATATGGATGTAGACATGGGTGGTATGGATGACGATCCCTCCGAGGTTGAGAGACTCTCGTAGTAGGTGCAGGATTTGCAGACCCATCTTGCCTTAGCTGATGCCTGTGCGACCATTTTGGAGGCCCGTGTGACAGCTGCTGAGTCCATGGAGCGACAGGCTCAGGCTGAGGTCCACTCCTTTATTGATAGTGTTTAGGATGTTGCTCACAAAGATATTCTTGATAGATATTACAGATTTGGGCGAGAGGCTCAAAGAGAGATAGAGTACTAGAGATGACACTATGAGGGTGTCGTGCCTGCTGTAGAGAGGGTTCCTAGTTATACAGCATCACAGAGGTCTAGCAGGGCTCAACAGTCGCAGAGTAGTGGTGTCCGAGCTCCTGGGTCCTCTCACAAGACAGATTCAGATATGCCTCCCCCTCGTGCTCCTCCTGGCGAGGGTGGGGGTAGCTCCTGCTGATATACGCTTTGTACCATTTTTTGTAGTGATTCATTGTATACACTAAGTAGTACCATTTTTGTATCTAGATACACTGATATATATATGATATACATGTTAATTACCTTCTTTGTTCAGACTTGCGACCTTTCATTTGTACTCAAATATCTTGATTTTTATGAGATGCAGCTATGTTTTGATATGATGTGTAATGGTTTACTTTCTATATGTATGATTCTACATGATTAGATGATGAGATGTATATGCAATATGTTTCTATTATGCAGACTCGTATATGGATGATTTACTTTTCCTATGATACTAACATGTTATGCAGGATGGTGAAAATGGAATGCCTATTTATTATGAGATTCTTATGGGTGCATGTGATTTTATGATTTATCATGTATGCACCTACCATGTTTTTTCTTTTCTTTTCTGATGCACTTAATGAATGAATGCAATCTACTATGCACAAAATATATGAGTAACACATGTGTTAGTTAGAAAGAATTTAGTTTGGATAGATGTGCTCTGAGATTGATCTGATTGAATGTAATGATAGAAAAGTTTTCTTTTTGCATTTTTGGACAGATATGATCTGATAGAAAGGATGAATGTCCCAAGTCGCTGCCCCTATTTCCAATATTTGTCATCATTGCATCTTTTTTGTATTTTTTGATATTTTGAAAGAGCGTCGAATGATCCAGATCACATACCATCTGGATACCGCCACGACCTCTTGATAGCGGAAGGAGTAGAGAGATTGAATAGAAAGAGACCCATAGTGCACCCAAATATTGACCATTTGGATTCAACTATGTTACCTGTTTGAAAAGAAAGAGAGCCAAAAGCACCCAGATATTGACCATCTGGATACTGCTTGTCCTCTGAATTAATCTAAAACAAAGAAACCAAGATAGAACTCCAATGCACCCAGAGTCCATCTGGATAACACTGTGAGGTCTTGATTTCTGAAAGGGAAAGCCAAGAAAACAAGATAGAACTCCTACGCCCCTAGAGTCCATCTGGATAGCATCGTGAGCTCTTGTTTGCAACATAAAGGGAAAGACCATAGAAACCAAGATAGAACTCCAAAGCAACTCAGAGTCCATTTGAATATTGCTACGAGCTCTTGATTCTATAAACCAAACAAGCAAAAAAATAAAAGAGAAGGAATGTCCATTTCTTTCCTAGGTTTAATCTCAGATCGTGGAACTGCATGGCTGCCAGATAAGTGATAGCGCCTACCGCATTTATCGTAAATCATCATGGCCCTGAAATTGAAGTGAACATTCAACAGACAGCAATCAAAGAAAATAAGTCATGATCTATCATAGCTACTCTCCTCACATGGTGGATCCTGGAGTAGCATAAGAACATAACCCCAAAATATAGACTGACATCTGACCAACTTGACTGACCTAGTCAACATTTGTGTATGGTTCCTTGATGCAGTGGGTTCTCTTGATTGGCTCAACTCTTTGGATAGGCTTCATTGGCTTTGATCGTGTTGGCAGCTGATCATGCTGTGTCAGATGGGCCTCTTTCTCGTTTGCAAAGCTCATGATTGTGACAGTATTGATTGATAAGTTTGATTTCTCTGATCGTGTTGGCAGCTGATCAAGCTGTGTCAGATGTGCCCCATGCTTGTTCGCAAAGCTCATGATTTTGATAATTGATAGTATGGCTTGCTCGCCTATTGCTTGTTGATTGAATTGATAGATTGATAAAGCTATGTCAGATGAGCCCAATGCTGATATGCAAAGCTCATGATTGTGACATTTGATTGACTGGGCGTGCTTGCCCCTACTCTCTTGATAACCGAGTAGGTTTTATTGCTTTGGGATTTTGCAATTTTTGAATGTTTTTGATGAAGATTGATTTTCTCTTGATTTTTGATCTTTTTAGGATTTTTGATGAATATTCTGATTTTTAGGATTTTTTCAGGACATTTGGAATCGCCCCCTAGTCTGGTGGACCGGTATTAACCATGGGTAAGTGCTTTGTGCTCAGAGGGGATCGTGCTTGTGGATATTGCTTGGGATAGGCAGTCTTGCATTTTGAAGTTTGCTCAAGCTTTTGGAGCTCATTGATCGTGAAGATGGATTTGAACACTTGGCGCCTGTTTGCCAGGTTTTCACCAAGGTACCTACTCAATAGCGTCTGATTGCCAGGTTTTCACTAAGAGAGCGAGTTTTTTTTCTCTTTACTTTTTTGCTTTTTTCTTTTTTTGATTGTCACCAAGACGCCTGATTGCTAGGTTTTCACCGAGGTAACTTTTGTATTTTTTGATTTTTTTTGGTATTTCCTAGATATGTAGATGAATGCCTTAACCATAGAGACCTTTAAGGGTAGAACCTTTTCAGGTACATGCTGTTGATGTAGCCGGGGAGCTGATCTCCTTCTGGTGTTGGTAGTATGAATGCCCCACTCTGAGTAGAGTTGACAATAACAAACGGTCCTAGCCAGTTAGGCTTGAACTTACCAGGTTTGACTCGCTCTACTTGATTCTTCTAATTTTCCATAAGGACAAGGTCTCCTACCTCAAATGTTCGTGGCTTCACCTTCTTGTGATAGTTCCTTCTAAGGTGATTCTGATAGCCTTGTAAGTGGTCGAAGGCATGCTGCCTTCTTTCATCTAGGAGCTCTAGTTCACTGAGTCTCACCACTCTATAGTCTTCATCTTAAACCAGATTCTTCAATGATATCCTCAGGGATGGGATTTCCACTTTGAGGGGTAATACTGCCTCTATTCCATAGACTGGTGAGAAAGGAGTTGCTCCTGTTGGTGTTCTCACACTAGTTTTGTATGCCCATAATGCAGGACTAAGTTGTAGATGCCAGTCTCGCCCTGTTTCGTTTACCATTTTCTTCAGAATCTTCAAGATTTTTTTGTTGGTAGCTTCAGCTTGGCCATTCCCTTGAGGGTAGTAAAATGAGGAGAACCCTTGTTTGATGCAGAACTGTTCACATAGGTCTTCAACATCCTTGTTCTAGAAAGGGGTACCATGATCTGTCAGGATTGTTTGGGGGATCCCGTATCGATAGATGATGTGGTTAAGTATGAACATCGCTATTTTCTTTCCAGTGATGTAAGTGAGGGGAATTGCTTCCACCCACTTGGTGAAGTACTCCGTTGCCGCTATGATGTACTTGTGTCTGTTTTCTGAAGAAGGTGTGATTTTGCCTACCAGGTCAAATCCCCACATTGAAAATGGTAATGGTGATGTAATGGGATTTAGCTCCTAGGCTAGTGCATGGATGAGGTCTCCATGAATTTGGCACTGTCTACACCTTTGAACATGCTTGTGTGCATCTGTCTCTATTGTAGGCCAATAGTATCCCATTCAGATTATTTTCTTAGCTAAGTTGTTGCCACCTCCGTGGGTTTCACATATTCCTTCATGTACCTCGTACAAAGCTTTCTGGGATTCCATGGAAGTGAGACATCGTAGTAATGTTCCATCGAGACTTTGTCTGTTTAGAGTAGTTGAGAGGGTAGTATACCTAGAGGTTTGGCGGATGAGGTCTTTTCTCTAGTTCCTAGACAGGTTTGGAGGTCAGACATTGTTTTGGAGATAGCTATAGACATCTTGGTACCATGGGGATTCAGGACCAACAAGGACACACGCTGATTCTATGATAGATGTCTGATGTGATGGCACCAAGAGTTGCTCCACTAGAAACTGGAACCTGGTATCATTACCTGGCATATCAATCAGTGATGCTATGGTAGCCATCGCATCTGCCACTTTGTTTTGTGCTCTTGGGACTTTCTCAAAGAGAATGTAATGAAATTTGGTGCGCAGTCCTTCCATTTGGGCTCTGTATGGTATGAGCTTCTCATCTTTGTTCATGTAGTCATTGTTGACTTGACTAATGACCAACTGCGAGTCTCCAAAGACCTTAAGGTTCTTGATTCTCCATTGGATTGCTATCTTTAGGCCAATTACTAGTGCCTCATATTCTGCGATGTTGTTGGTGCACAGGAAGTTGAGTCTAAAGGACTTTGGAATTGTATCATGATCTGCAGTGATGAGCACTATCCCTGCCCCCGCACCATGGTTTGTACATGATCCATCAAAATAAAGTTGCCATACCTTGATCACCGGTTGTAGTGTCATGATAGACTCATCAGGAAAGTCAGAGATAATAGGTTGGTGGTCTTGAATTGGTGCCTCTACTAGTTGATCGGCGATCACTTGTCCTTTGATATCCTTTCTGTCTACATACTCAATGTCAAACTCGCTTAAGATCATTACCCACTTGGCCAGTCATCCATTGAGTGCTACTTTGCTTAGGAGGTACTTGAGAGGATCAATATGTGCAACCAATTTCGTTTGGTGACTCAACATGTAGTGTCTTAGCTTCTGGGAAGTGAAAATGACTACCAGGAATGACTTCTCTATTGGTGTGTAGTTTAGCTCATATCCAACCAATGTCCTTCTTAGATAGTAAACGACCCTCTCCTTTCCTGCATCGTCATGTTGTGCCAAGAGGACACCTAATGTTGATTCAGTAACTGAGATATATAGAAGCAATGGTCTACCTTGTACTGGTGGTACCAATATAGGAGACTTTAGAAGGTAGTCTTTGAATATATGAAATGCCTGTTCACATTGCTCTGTCCATATCAACTTGATGTCTTTATGCAATAGATGTTGGAATGGGTGGCACTTGTCTGCCAGTTGAGCTATGAAGCATCTGATCGATTGGAGCCTTCCTTGTAACCCTCTTAGTTGTCTCAAGTTCGATGGTGGAGGCATGTCCAATATTGCCTTGACCTTTGCTGGATCTACTTCGATTCCTCAGTGTGATACTATGAACCCTAGTAATTTTCCCGCTGTGACACCGAATGCACACTTTTTTGGATTTAGTCAGACTTTGAATTCCTGCATTCTATCAAAGATGGGTCCCAAAACCTTTAGGTGATCTTCTCACAGTATGGACTTTGCTAGTATGTCATCCACATAATCTTCTATTATCTTATGAATGAGATCATGGAATATAGTTGTCATGGCCCTTTGATATGTTGCTCTAACATTCTTTAAACTGAATGGCATGACATTCCAACAATACGTTCCCCAAGGACATGTGAAAGTTGTCTTGTGTTGGTCCTCTAGCGTGATCCTTATTTGATTGTAACCTGAAAATCCATCCATGAGGGATGGCATTTGATGTACCGCAATTAGGTCTACTATCATGTCAATGTTTGGTAAAGGAAAGTCATCCTTGGGACATGCTATGTTGAGATCCTCGAAGTCTGTGCAAATCTGTATTTGACCACTGTGCTTTGTTACTGGTACTAGATTGGATATCCAATCCGCATACAGTATAGGTCTGATGAATTTAGTGTCTAGGAGCTTTTTCAGTTCTGTTTTGACTAACAATGCAACGTGAGGGTGCATCTTTCTTAGCTTCTATTTGACAGGTTTTGCATTTGGTAGCAATGGGAGGTGGTGTAGCACCAACTCTGGATCTAAACCTGGCATATCTGAGTAAGACCATGCAAAATTGATCATTCTTTCCTTGAAGAAACTGATGAATTGTTCTCTCTCCTCAGGGGTGAGAGATTTCACCAAGTAGATGTTCTTTGGGTTCTTGTTATCCCCCAAGTTGATTTCCTCTGTCTCTTCGGCTAGTAGTGTTTATTTCTCCTCTATCAAGGGAATAAATTCCTTCTTTCCATCTTGTAGCACCTCAGTGAGGTTTTCTCTAGAAGATACATCTTCTTTTATCTTTTTAATCTTTTGTTCTTTTTTCTTTTGTAGACTGGAAAGAGGAGCTTCCTCCCTGAAGTATACTGCTCTATCTAGGTTGATGGAGAATCTTGCCTTGTGATCTATTCATGGGATGCCTTCCCTTAGTCCCATGAAATGAGCTATCGCCTTATTATTCTCGAAGACATCTAGATTAGGTGGCCCTTGTTGATCCCACTCTACAAGCTCAGGGTGTACAAGATAGACACTTTCACTACTGTTTGGCTTTGGTTGACTGAACGGGACTGATGATATGGTGCCTACAAAATTAGACTGTGATGAGGATGCACCACTTGAGGTCTGATGAATGATATGTTTTTCTATACAGTGTTGTTCGACGATGGTTAGTTGGACAAATAGGTATGCTAGATCTATGATAATGTCGGCCTGAGGGGAGAAATAAGGGATTGACAGTTCAGAATCATGGAGGGATCTCCACTCATACTCATGGGAGTCTGTCTCAATGGAATGTTCATCTGATGTCTCACTTCCTTGGTTATCGTCGATTGCTATGTATAGGTTTATTTGGGATTGTGTGGTTCCCTCTTCGACGGGCAACAACTGCGCTAATATGTTGCTTATTAGGACATGCTGAGTGTTGTGCCCCCGGTGCATCTCTGCTACTTGCTCTTGACTGACTTGAATGTCTTGGATCACCGTACTAGTGCTTTGTTGTCCATAGCCCAAACCTCTTGTGTTTCTTTGGGTAGGTGGTAGAGGCAATTTATATATTCCTTGTTGCCTTGCCCCCAACCTAGTTGTTCCATCATACCCAAATCTTTGTATCATTGTGTATCCATTACCATAGTTTGACAAGGGTAATGGTGGTCGGATTGTCTCAGGGGAGTCTTGATATAACTAGGTATTGATGTCTTTCTCAAAAGGGTTCTCTTCCGCTATGTCTCCCCATTGGACAAAGGTTGTGGGTGGACATCTGAATAGAACAGGCTGCGGAGTTTCTGTTACAACAACAGGTTGTGGCATACTATGAGTTCTTAGGCTTTGAGGCATGTGTGTGATGGTAAAAGCTTCTTCATATCTGTATTCACCACATCCCTTATCTGTGATGGATATCTTGCTTGCTTTCTCTGTGACATCTTTAAGATTTGCATTCAAAGAGGATGAGATGCTTGCATCCTGGTTAATGACTATTTTTCCCGCTGCTCGTGTGACATCTTTGGGATTTGAATCTGAAGAGGACGTGATGCTTGCATCTTGGTTTGAGGGTACCTGGTTATCAGTGCTGATTTGGACCGCATTGCAATATTGGAAGGGGTTGGGATCTCCCTCTATGATGATCTCCTCTCCCTGGTGAGGGAACTTGATGCATTGATGGTATGTTGATGGTATAGCTTGCATTTCATGTATCCAAGGTCTCCCTAGTAACATGTTGTATCCAAACTCAAGATCTAAGATTTGGAAGGGAGTGTTTTTTACCACAGGTCCAATGCGAACAGGTAGAATGATAATACCCTTAGAGGACCTTTCCTCTTCATCATAGGCTCTGATATTTATCCTCCTTATGACATCAATGTTTGATTCTGAATAACCCAGTTGCTTGATTAACTTTAGATTACAAATGTTTAACCCAGCTCCACCATCAACAAGGACCCTACGAACATTGCTTTTGTGGATTTGGACAAGTGTAGAGGATCATTATGTAGGGGTTTATGCGGCAGCACATCACGGTCTGTGAATGTGGCATGTTTGTTAGCTTCTATATGGTTGACCATTATTTGGAAGCTCTCGAGTGTTATGTCCCTTGGGACAACTGCATTCTGAAGTGCTTGGTCAAGTGCCAGTTTATGCTGCAGAGATATGTGCAATAGGTCAAACATTGAGATCTGGACAGGTGTGCGCTTTAGTTGGTCCACTATGCTTGTTTGTGGATCTGAGTTTGCTATAGGATTGGCTGATGTAGTAGCTGAGGATGGTACTCTTTGTAAGATGACTCTAGCATGACACGTTGTTACAGCAAAATTGTTACCTTGGTCTCTGATAGTGATAGTAGCCACATGGTTATCTGAAGGATTTAGGCAATTTATGACATTATCACTGTTGGCATATGTATAGTTAACTTTATTGGTTTGTCCACCAGACCCAAAGGCTTTTCCTTTGTTGTGATCACAAAAGTTATCATTGAAAATGGTGTGATCAGTTGTGCCTTTAGCTTGAGTGTTTATCACATCGATGATCCCTGTGTCAATCAGATCTTGGATAGCATGTTTCAATTGGTAGCAATTGGCTGTTTTGTGCCCCTTGACCCGATGAAATTCACAGAAATCTTTGTCATTATACCACCTTGGTTTGTTTTCATCTTGTTCAAAGTCTCTAATTTCTGGGAGAGTGATAGTGTTTGATTGTATCAGCTTACGTAAAGCTGACTCTATTGGCTCTCCCAAAGGTGTGAAATCTCGTTGTTGGAATTGAAACCATGGTTTACGTTGATTTTGTTGATGACTGTTTGACACAGCGGCCGCTTGTATAGGGGGAGGTTGGTTTTGGGTGTATGTTGGTTGAGTGGGCCCTGTGGGGTTTTGGTTTGCCACAGGTGTGCCTTGTAGTGACACCTTGGGTTGCGCATAGTTGACTGTCTTTACATCAATGACACCATCGCTAGTGACATTTTTGTTCTTGTTCCACCACTTAGCTTTTTCTGTTGCATTCTTATTTGTGTTTGTTTGTGTGGGATCTGCAAGGATTCCTTGTTTGACCAAGTTCTGCTCACAACGAACTCCTCTTTCAATGAGTTGTGTGAAGTTTGGAGCTAACTGCAACTCTGTTGTGAATGACATGTCTGGGATCATATTGTCAACAAACATGACTATTAAGTCTTGTTCGGGGACGTCATATGTTATACGATTTTCTGTATTCCTCCATCTCTATAGGAATTTCACAAAAGACTCTCCATCTTTCTGTTTAATGTCGCAAAGATCCTTGATGCTAACCTTGCGCTCGATGTTATGATGGAAGTGAGAGATGAACTTTTTAGCCAATTCTCCCCAAGACTGAATTCCATGAGGTAGATGTGAGAACCATTCCATTGCTGGTCCGGCCAAACTTTGTGGGAACAGTCGCATTAGATATGTCTCATCATGAGAAACTTCGACGCAACTAGCAAAAAACTCTCAGATATGCTCGATAGGGTTGGTACTGCCCCTACACTTGTCAAATTTCAGTATCAAGAAGTGATTTGGGAATGGAGACATGTGAAGAGAATGGTCAAAGGGGTATGGGTATAAATCCTCTGCCGTATAGGATTTAGTTTGCCCCTAATTTTGCATATCCATCATTTGGGTTTGAAGGGTTTGCATTTGTTGCATTAGCATGTCCGTTTGATATTGAGGTTGGTGCATGTGGACATTTCTTTGTGTCGTGGTGGGTATGAGGCTGTGCCTCTGTGTCCCTTGAGTAGGAACATAGGATTTCATCCTAGGGACTTGATATTGATTCCCCACCAAGTGATTTGTAACTGGAGGGACATGAGTGGTCCATGGTGGGTTTTGATGGGTTTGTTGTTGTGACTGAAGCTGGGTTTGATAATGCTGGGGTTGGTATTGCTGCTGCTGAGGTTGGGTTTGAAACTGGGGTTGTTGTTGCTAAGGTTGGATTTGAGGTAACTGAAGCTAGGGTTGCTATTGTGGGGGTTGGAACTGAGGCAACTAAAGTTGGGGTTATTGTTGCAGAGGTTGGATTCAAGGCAACTGAAGCTGGGGTTGCTGTTGCGGAGGTTGGATCAGTGTTGGAATGGGAAAAAATATAGCTTTAGGCAGGCCTTGACTGTAAATAGGTCCTGCAAAGATGGATCCTTGCGGGCATGATGTGTTGATCCCAAGACTAGCGTGAATGGATTGCAGTAGCGACATAGTTTTAGAACAGTTGGTGTTTAGTGGGATGGAAGGCATAGCATGAGAGATTGATTGTGTTGGCCATGAGACCAAAGGTGGAGGCATACTAGTGACCATGGGTGCACTTAGTTGCGAGCCTGTCATGCCTTGAGTAGATGATGTGCTGGCCTGGGTCAGGTCATTGGCTTGATTGGATACAGTCTGTGTCGATGTGGGTAAAACCAATGGTGGAAAGATCTATGACACAACAAGTTGTGTCTGAGGAGTGTGAGTAGTTTTTTGACCTTCAAGAGGGTTTTCGGGCCATATAGTTGATACACTAAATTCAGCGGGGAGTTTGACTCCCTTCTTTATTAACATGGCCAAGTAACATTCAGGGTTCCTCTCTACAACAACGTCAACTACTTTGGTGGAGTAGGCATCTTGTTCCACATCTTCAAGTTCTTCTTTTGTGATATCTTGGAAAAAGGCTGCCCCACGGGGCTGTTCAACAAACACAGCAGAACTGGTGTTCATGAAGGGATCGTTCTCTTGCTCTATTTCCCAAGTGGGGAAACAGTTGATATATCTTTCATTAGGTTGAGTTCTATCCTTAGACCTTGTGTAAGGTCCTCCATGAGGTGTTTGAGACATAGTGTGGTCCAGGTTTTGTAACTAAAACAAGTGATATAAAGAAAACAAAGAAGAGGATCCTTTCTAAGAAAAGTCTGAGTTATGTTTTGGACAAGGGTAATTCTAGGGATAGATTTTGATATAGCTTTATCTCAAAGTGGTGATGATAAAAGATAAGATTTTCCAACCTTTGCCTTGGACAAAGTCAATTTGATAAAGATGATGATGTTTGATATGATGAGATCAAGGTATTTTGAGTTTGAACTTTCGAACTAACAATGTTGTTGACAATAATCGTGCTTTACAAAGAAAGGGTAATCTTTAATGTTTAGAGATTCACACAATGTTCTTCATGTTTTCCTGGGATAGACACTAGTTTTGGACACCAAATGAAGAATTCTTTCAAGGTTTCAGGTCAAAACAGGAATATAGTAGCTCTGGTCAAATGCGGTACAATTTCATTGATTACGGTAAAATTACTGGTCGACTGCGGTAGTTTATAACTGATCACGGTAATAAACATGACGATTGTGGCAATAAATGACTCAATTGCAGCAAACTTCCTTCAATTGTGGCACAATGCGGGCAATTATGGTAAAGGAGGAACAGTCTAAAAAAGACTAAAGGACAAGTATCACTGCTTGATTTTTTTGAAATTTTTTGGAACAATGCTTCTGATTTGCAAGACAATTGATGTTGACAACCCTAGAATTTAACATGTTTGACTCATTTTGACAGCTTGGATGATTTGTTTTTCATTTTCAGAAACTGATCAAAGGAACAAGCACAATAGACATTGTGTTTTGAAGAATGAAGACTGAAATTGTGTATGTTCTACAACTTTTTCAAGTTGCAAGGTTATCACGAGGTCTCAACAATGAATAATCAGATTAATCTAGGTCAAATTGGCTTCAGAATACAATGTTATAGGCCTAATGCTTGAATGTCCGTTAGCTCACATAGCAATTGGCACGCTACTAGGACACGAAGGTCCACGATGTAGGTGCCCGTGTTTTTTCCATTTTCAGGTATTGTTGTCGTCGAGTGAAGATCTATTTCACTACACAAATACCATGGGACACATATGTTGGGAATCTTGGGGGGAAACTCTGCAACCCCTTGCACTATAATAAGGTATATGTTCAGGGGTAAAACGGGTTTGCCTCTAATTAATCAAGGTTGTAGTAAGGGTCCGTGGTGTCTCTCCAATCGGTTTGTATGTGCGTTACTCACTTAAGAGCCTAGTTGATCACGCTGGCTCCTTAGGGATATTCACCTGATCCAGACTATCATCAACATGCCTCGCCCGAGCTTGGCTAGATAAGACAAAAATTTGGTTCACGCCTTGTTTATATACCGATCGGAAGGATTCCCGGTTTAAGGTCGTTCTCCGAGGAAGAAGCGCATTCCCCGGACATGCCTATCTAAAAAAAGTGTAAAAGTTTGTAATCTAACAGTTTGTGCAAGTGCACCCAAAACTCAAGACACGAGGTAAATGGATTAAGCTCTAAATTTTGAAATGTGAACTAAGCTACACCACCATACAAGCACAAATGTTCAATTTTAAGGCCAAAAGTAGGTGTTGATTGCTTGTTCAATTTTATTGCACCAAATTGAGAGATTTTTTGCCTTTGTTCAGTTTTAATCCCCACGTCAATTTTAAGCCCAAATCGAAAGTATGAGATGTGATATGTTTTGCAAGCAGTGTTCTTTTTAAACCCAAATCGACAAATGAATTCCTTTTAGTTTGTGTTGTTTAAACAAGTTAGTACCAAAAAGGATTATTCGCAAAATGAGAATATGTGAAACTTTGAAATAATGAAATGATGCTTACCAAAACTTACCCTTCTCTGTCCTTGATGACTTTGATCCAATCCTGCATAGAAACCGAAAAGAATGTCAATTTAGAAACAGATGGGCAGAAGATTTGGATCTGATGTTTGTAATATTTCCTACGATTGCGGCAATCTTCCTGTAACTACGGTAATGTTCTGTCAATTGCGGCAAATAACTGGCAAATGCGACAAAATGCTATCGATTGCGGTAATTAACTGGCAACTGTGGCAAAATGCTGTCGATTGTGGCACAGATCAGACAAATGCGGCAAAATTATTATGATTGCGACACGGATCGGGCGATTGGGGCAAAATACCAGAAGTCAGAAGACAAGAAATGGACAGAATAACTGCGAAAGCCTGCAATCAATTGCGGTATTAAACCAGTCGATTGTGGCATAGTATAGACGATTGCAGTAAAATACCAACAATTGTGAAATAGTACAAATGTCAAAGAAAAGTGTGATTTTTAAATTTACGACCGTACGACCGTGGTTGATCAATCTCTTTCTTCATCTGCAAGAGATATTTGGGCTATTTGTTCACGTCGGGTTCACCAAAATGTATGCCTCTCTCTTCGATTCCCACAGCTTTCCAAAGGCGAGGGTTAGTAGCAAAGGTTTCACATATGAATGCAAATCAAGTATATAATGACTACTAAACGAATAACATAAACATGAGCAATAAAATGTACAAGCAAGAGAAAGGAAGACAAATAAATGCAAACCCCACGATGCTTGAAGCTTCTATTGTCTCTCTCTACTCCTTCCGAAACACTATTCTTAATGCTTAGTATTGGTGGGGCAGCGTCTATGACTTGGGAAGCTTTAAGAATTTGATAATTGAAATGTGTATGTGGTCGCAAGATGGCTTGAATGCTAGAACCAAACTGACGGAGTAATGGCGCACGAGAGCTTGAAATCCTGGACCCTTCAAATGGTTATGAAGGGTTTATTATATAGGAATTGGTGATGATATGAA
>MU224050.1:786583-822613 GCA_018584345.1 Thuja plicata | reverse complement strand
TATATATATGAAAAGAAAAAAAATGAGAGAACAGTAAGTTGGGACACTTAGTCATTTTTTGCTAAGTGTTGCCATCAATGCCAAAGGGATAGATTGTTGGCAAGTGATGAATTTTGTATAATTTGAGAAACTTATGGGTTGTAATTTATGGCAACATATATGGTATATTGATCTCTTGGAATGAAGTTATGTTTTGGAGATACAGTCTTCAAAATAACTAAGTACAGAAGTAGAAAAATAGAGTATGACAATATTGTTTTGGCTAGCAAAGATCAAGTACGAAGAGCTATGACATGCGAGCTTAGTGGAAGATACTATAGGGTATGTATTACCTCCACCTAAGATTGATTCATTTTGGATTTTATTAGAGTGAGTTAGAGAGATTTGCAGACAAGCACAGACAGCAGGACAGCGTAACAGAGCAGTTGTATAGCAGTGATGATTTAAGGAGTATAGTGTGGACTCCTGACAAGCGAAGTTGGATTATATTTTTGGATAATCTATATTTTGGTTATGTAAGAGTTTCAACTTTGTATTTTCTCTTTACATTATTTATTTTGTATTTGGAGCCGACTATGTGATACTGTTAAGAGAGCCGACTTGGTATATGTGTGTGTGTATGTGTGTGTGTGTGTGTGTGTGTGTGTGTGTGTGTGTGTGTGAAGACTTTTTGTAAAGTGATGATGATGATGGATGTTTGATGAGAGAATGTATATGTGTATGTGTGAATATCAGAGTAGACGCTGATAGAGATCATTTGGAAACTATGGATGATGCTTGTTTTTGTTCATTACTGAAGAACACTTTGTAAAAAAAAAATTTTTGTAAGAGATATAAGCTCAGTTGGTCCCTAACAATGTGTTGTATACCTTTAACAGGGTTGTTATTCATCTAACAAGGAATTGTACTATGTAATATTCAGCTCCTAATAGGGCTAGATCTCCTTACAGGGACATTATACTTCAATGTATGCTTGTGGGTACCATCCCCACCGGGGTTTTCCCTTGGCCAGGGTTTCCTCGACAACAAATAATGGTGTTATGAGTTTTGTTTTATTTTCTTATGTTCTTTTCATTTCAGTATGATTATGGTTTATCTGGAATTGGTTTAAGATTTATTTAAAGTGCTATAATAGTGATTCATTCCCCCTCTCAGTATTACTTAGTCCTAACAAATTTATGGGCCCTACGCTAAATATTGAAGTTGTGAGGATTTTGTTTAAATAAAATGGAGAACTAATGGGCAAGTCCAAGTGTCTTCTCTTCTGAAGGGTTATTTTTCCTTTGAGTTCTCATGCGAGTAAGATATTTTTGCAGTCATAAGTGGAGGCCCATGGGTGATTGGCAAGTCCTTCTTAGCCCTTAAGAAATGGACTCTCTTTTTGGACCTTTCAGATGCTATTTTTGAGAATGTCCCTATGTGGGTTAGACTTTTGGGTCTTCCCTCAGAGTACTGGAATGAGGATATATTTAAGGGGAGTGCTAACTTTTTTGGAGAACTTTTGTCAATAGATCCTATGGCAAAGGATAGAAAGAGGTTGGCATATGCCAGAATCTGTGTAGGTGTCTCTTAGAATGTGGATCTTTCATTTTCCATTGATATAAAATGTAAGTTGAGCACTTGGGTTCAATCTATTGAATTTAAAACTATGCCCTTTTCTTGTTGTATTTGGATAAAATTTGGTCATTGGGCGAAGCAATGCCCTCTAAAAGAGAGCAAGGATAAAGACAAAACCTATCCCATCACATGGAAGATTTAAGTGATGAAGAGGAAGAAAGAAATGAAGAAGTAGCTGGAGGAGGTGAAGAACAACCTGAGCTTGAGCAAGGAGGTGATAGGTTTATAAAATCCCTAACTAGGGTAAACACAAGACCACATTTCAATCCACCTAATTATGATGGCAAGCTGGATTCAGATGAATTTCTTGATTGGATCACAGAGATGGAGAAATAGTTTGATTACAAGGGTACTAATGATGATAAGAAGGTAAAGTATGCTTTCACAAAGTTGAGAGTACATGCATCTTTATGGTGGGAACATGTGTAGACTGACAGAAAAAGAAGAGGCAAAGAAAATATCAAATCATTAGATAAGATTTGAACAAATTGGAGGCTAAGTTCTTACTTGTTGATTGCCAAGTAAGTTTATTTAGAAAATTGCAAAACTTAAGGCAAAAGGATCTTAGTGTGAAGGAGTATACTAAATAATTTTATAGATTGGATATCAGATCTTGTTATATAGATGATGATGTTGAAAGGGTTGCAAGGTATTTTAATGATTTGAGGACATCTATTTAATATAAGATCAATTTGTTTAAATTGCAGAGTGTAGAAGAGGCTTATTAGTATGCTCTAAAAGATCAAGAAAAGTTGAACAAAGGTCCAAAGAGGAAGAGGTGGAATATTTTAGAGAGGAAGAACATTTGTTGGTGGAGGGAGATAGACTACATATAAAAATAAAGGAAAGGTAGAATTAAAGGAATAAATTTCATACCAAAGGGATGACACAAATTTCCATAAGGGTAGTGGATCAAGTAGTTACAAGAGAGATGATAGAAGAATGTTTAGAGGAACCTATTTGAAATGTGGAGGAGAAGGAAACCAAGCCTTTGAATATACTCAAGGGAATTCAAATAAGATGATAGAGAATAAGGGTAGATCTGCTTATGTCCAGAAAGAGCTTATTCAATCTTTGAATCAACCAGAGGATGGATAAACCCTAATGGTGAGAATATCCCTATGTCATGAAGAGATAGATCAAGAACCATTACTGAGGAAAATTTTGTTCAAGAAAACATGTAAAGTTGAAGGAAAATGTTGCAAAGTGATCATTGACATCGGTAGTTCAGACAACCTAGCCTTTGAGGAGTTGGTGATCTATTTGAAGTTGCAATGACTGAAGCATCCAAAACCTTATCAAATAGCATTGATAAAGGATGATCATAAGGTGTTGGTAAGTGAACAATGTTTGGTGAAATTGAAGATAGGATCTTATCATGATGAAGTTCTTTGTGATATTATGCCTATGGATGTGATTCATATCTTGTTGGATAGGTCATGAAAGTGTGATAGACAAGCTTTTCATGGTGGGCAAATGAATATGTATAATATTATTGCAAATGGGATGAAATAAGTGTTATTGCCTTTAATAGAGAATCCTAAGAGTGAAATTTGTACCAGTGTAAGAGTTAGTTTGGTTAAAGGAAGAAAATTATTGGATGGAATGAAAAGTGATAGTATGTGTTATGCTTTGATCCCTATGAAGATAGATTTTGAATAAGAAGAGAAAAAACCTAAGGAAATAAAAGAATTGTTGACAAAGTATGAAGACATAATCTCAGATAATGTGCCTGATGGATTACCACCTGTGAGGAGTATTAGTCATTGCATGGATCTAATCCTTGGAGCTAGTTTTCCAAACAAAGTTGCACATCGAATGACACCAACAGAGAATGAAGATTTGAATAGACAAGTGCAAGAATTGTTGAGGAAAGGTTTGATCAGAGAGAGATTGATTCCATGTGTAGTGCCTGTAGTATTAACACCTAAGAAGAATGGAGAGTGGAGAATGTGCAATGATTCTAGGGAAATCAACCAAATCACAATGAAGTATATGTTTCCTTTGCATACGATGAATGATATAATGGATTGTCTGAGTGGATAAAATTATTTTGAAAAGATAGATTTGAAGAGTGGTTATCATCATATCAGAATCAGAGAAGGGGATGAGGGGAAGACTACATTCAAGACAAATGAAGGGTTGTGTTGGTTCCTTTTTATGTTGAAATAGATATAAAAACAACCTCTTCCTTTTATGAAATGTTTTTATTAGAGAAGCCACCTCCAAATGTATGCTTATGCAAGAAAAGGACCAACTAACAAGCACTCTCTTAATACTTCTACACTTTAGGCCCTGATACACCAAGGGGGGATACCCTGCAATACATTCTGATATGTCTTTAAAGGTACTATCAAGCAGTAATCTCATAATAACTCAACATGACTGGGAGATACTAGGTGAATGGCTAACTACCCATTGAACATCAACCATTAGATGGAGTATGAGATAGAAAAATATTACAAACTTTTACAGATGAATACTTAATGGATTTTAAGATGTTTGAATTTAGGAAAACACAACCAATGTGCAACTAGATATGAAATAAAATAAAACTTATAAGCTTCAGATCAGTACTTTATCTATTTGGGCTATACTCTGACTCAGATACAAAATACTGAAATTAATATTTGTCAACAACTTCAAATAATAATACTACCACCCCAAAACCCATACTACTGACAGAATCCTTGCAGTGTATCAGATGAATCTATGCATAAATCAGAGCCTAATTTAATCTGATCCTGGATCAAAACTCTCAAATAAGTACATAAACACAGAAACACTAAGCTATTGAATTAGAAAATTCATAACTCATATGACACATAACACAGGAGAGATTGGAATTTGGATCTTTGTATTATATTCATAATATATTATTTCAGTATACAAAACTACTCAGAGATAACCTGCAAAAGATCTTTCAACTATTTAGTTCTCACTTCTTACAATATCTAGTACAAATCTTACTATCTTTCCCCTCTTTGACTGAAAACTTTATAGAATGGTTTACATTACAATTTTTCCAGCCGGTTGAATGGAATGGACAATTGAATATTCCCCTGTATTGTAGGCATGGAAATGTGCTACCATGAATATTTTTCAAGCCATGATGAATCCATTTGCCAAGTTTGCCAATCTGATTCCGTTTACAATTTCTAACATTTTAATGTAGATCAAGTGCACAGTTTAGTCGGAGGCCCTGTTCGTGATGTTACAATTTGATTGCCGTGATTCGTCATATTAGGAAAATGGTGCCCCTACATTATAGACCAAATTTACCCCAAGTTTTCAAGGTTTTAGATCCTGAGGGTTTCATGTGCACACTTTTCCAGATTCTTTTCATTTGCAGAAATTGTTATTTCTCATGTCTTCTTGTTCTGTATTTCCAAGTGGCTACTTTCAAGGGTCTCCCAAATGTATATGGTTGATCGTCATGAGCCACCTTCTAGGATTCATACTCTCCATATAACATACTTCCAATACCCAGAAGCTTGGGTCTTCAGGAGGTCGCTTGATTTGTTTTCAAAGTAAAAACTAAATGTGTTTTTTTGTTTTTGACAGGGTAATTTGCATAATTATCTTGAAGAGGCAACTTGGGTGATTAAAATATTTTGACCTGTTTGGTTTCGTCAGGTGTCACTTTTCAATATGGAGGGATTTCAACCATGGAATGTGTGTGCCCAACACCATGTTCTGGTTACTTGATTTTGTCAGTTTTTAAGGTCAGTTCCAGAGGCCAGAAGCCAAATGAGATCACCTATGCCACCATTCTCAGCGCCTGTGCCTGTAAGATTTGTTTCCAACAGGGAATTCAAGTGCATGCACTCATGATTAAGAATGGAAATGCTTCCAACTTTTTTGTGTTAAGTGGCATTGTAAATTTGTATTCCAAATGTGGTACCATGTCTGCTGCACGCCAGTTGTTTGATATAATGAGTGAACGGGATGTTGTGTTGTGGAATGCCATGATTACTGGGTATGCCTACAATGGGTTTGTCGAAGAGGGGTTGAAGCTCTTTGGTCAAATGCAGAAGGCAGGTGCCAAGTCAGATGATGTACCTTTCATTGGTGTTCTCAATTGTTGGGCAACCTTACCAGCTTTGGATGGGGGCAAGCAGGTCCATGGCTTAATTTTGAGAAGTGGGTTTGATGCAAATGTATCTATGGGTAGTTCCCTTATTGACATGTATGTCAAATGTGCAAGTATAAAAGTAGCAAGCCAAGTTTTTCAGGAAATTCCTGATAGAAATGTCATTTCTTGGAATGCCATAAAAGGAGGATTATGCCAAGTCAGCGAAATTAATGAAGAAGATGATGAAATGTTTTAAAACACTAAATCAAAATGCATTGCAAAGAGTAGAATTGAAAGAAGGAATGTCCACTCATTATTTGGGAGGGTGATTCTAAATAGATAGCCAGTGCATAAACCAAAGACAATGTCAGCACAACATGTGGAAGAGTCATATTAAAACTTTACATGATGCTAATTGGCAGGTGTAAAGTTAAAGGGTCTACGCTAGAGATTACAATTACAATTGTGGTGATATTGTTCAACTTCTTAACTTGCTCATAGAAACCTTAATATAACCTTCCAAACAATGATATTTGATCATGTATGTGCATTTGACTACCTTCAATACTTTTTTGGTACTGATATATCTCACGGGAGCCTGTGAGGTTGTTATTTAAGAAAAACTATATTAATTATCCAACGATGATCATCATTGTCCAAAATATTGATTTTATTGAGAGTTTTTTGGAGGGCCTTTTTCACTATTTGGGACAACACCATATACATCAGCGATATAACTTGGATTGATCAGGACAAATCAACATCATCCAAAGGTAAAAAAAAAGGTATTAGCAGTGACGGTCTCTTGGTTGAGTATTCATATTGGCAAGCTACAATATACAAGGAGGCATCACCATTTCCATCTCAATGGGCCTCACTTCTTATCCAATGTATACCAACACCCAACATGTTTTAAGTAGACAAATGTTCAAGAAAATGTATTCGACAGGTATAAAGGAAATTCCACAACCTTTTCTAGCTTGCTGCCTGCACAAGACTTAATGAGGCTGCATTTTTTTTAAATGTTGGAAATATGTTTAGAGGCATCCATCAAGTGCAAAGCGACAGGCATAAAATAAATTCCATAATCTTTGCCAGCAGTCTTTCCTGCTCATCATATGAAGGAGGATTTTAGAGTTTTAAAGCAAGTGCAATATGCACGCTGGGAGATAAGCTTGTGGGGGAAATATAAAACATAAGGCAAATAACTATTGGCAGGGTAAAACTAATGAGTGTCTAGGCAGCAGAATGAATATGCCACAGAGGGTTTCGTGGAGTATAAAGGTTCTAATAATTTCATGCAAATAGAATTTGCAAAGTCTGTGAAATGTAACGCAAAGCAAGACCCACAGTATAATAAAGTGTTGCACTGAAAGAGCTAGTAGAAATTTCACAGAAATGGGAGGGAGCCCACATGTAGGTTGTAATAAACGTTAAAATTTCAAGTATATGCAATGGGAAGGTGTAATGCCATACCCCACAAGTTTGATCTTCACAATGTGACAAATAACTAAGGCTTGTGCAACATTGAAGAGGCCACGCATACATGGGAGCAAGGCAATGCAATGGAATCTCTTAAGGACAAACTGCGCATGATATTGAGTGAAGAATTTGTGCCTAGTGTGAAGGCTTGCGTAGAAGAATAAAGAGACAGCCGACGCATAAATTAGAAGTTGAAAAACATGTTTGAAAGAAAAACACAGACAATACCCTCTGCAAAAAATCAGAAGAGGCTTGTGCTAAATGGGAGAATGAAGCTAGAGCCAATGCATAAACTAGTTTTTTTTTATAAGTATTTTTATTGCAAGTGCAATTTGTAAATGGTTCTAATGTCTGTGCAATGTTTTCAAATAGAGAGGCCAGCAGTATAAAATAGTAAGGTCTACGCCAATCACCAATGAGTGTTTACGTATTAAAAAGGGACCAATGCCAATGGTGGCAGGTGTATTTTACAGGTGTCTAATGTGTTGCATAAGAGAAAGCCGTGCAGGAGCTTGCAGAGGCTTGAAGACTCAAAAAATGCAAAAATGAATAATCCCACATTGCTTATGGGTTGTTTATTTAAAGTATTTATATACTTTAACGCATATGTAGTGATATGAATTAAGATCCAAGAGGACCGTTGGCGGGCCCCTTGGATTGAAGAGTGAATGCAGTGGTGGACCCCAATTTTTTGGGCGCTAAAACCATTAAAGACTTTAAAAACTTAGAAGTTTAGTCCCACATTGCTGGTGGGAGGGGAGATATAAGGGTTTATAATAAGAAAGGATCACACTGTAAAAGGAAGAAGAAGCCTGAGGCTATGCCCGTGCATTGAGCACAGGGATGGCCTCGAAAATTGTGCCCAATCAGTGATGGAGGATTAAACACAATATTTTGGTGGGGCCCAAAGAGGACATGTGGTAGGTGACATGGCAGAGAGGGCTTGCAAATTAGGTGTGCATCTCGAGGATATCAAAATCGACAGACGGTGCAAAGACTCTATCTGAAAGTTGCGAGGAAGTTACGAGGTAGATAGATTTGAGGGATCGTGATAGCGTGACACATGGCATGGTCGACAATGGTGCAGTTGAGGTGGCATCTAGGTGGTGGCCGCATAGGAGGTCATTCGAGATGGCATGCATCTCGAGGTGATGAAAATGGACGGTTGTGACGAAGCCTTGAATAGAAATTTGCATGCTAGTTATCATAGAGGCATCGCGACAGGTCACCACGTGGCGATCAGACAGGTGGCGGGCCAGACACAGAGCAGATGATGCAGGCACCCAGTTGGACCTGTGGACCAATCAGAAGGTGCCACGTGGCACAAGCAAGACACATAGGCGCCTAGGTGGATTTCCAGTCGAATCAAGTAATGCCACGTGGCACGTGGGGCATGCTCAGGTCTGTGCATAAAAGGGATTTAAAAAATCAAAATTGATATATAATGTGCAGATATAGTCGAGAATTTGAAATATTTAAAACTATTTGCACGAGTTTGATTTAATGGTTCAGGGGGAAATTTTTATTAGAAGTATAGAGTATGATATGTTGACGGAAAGGTCTCGAAATTAGGATTCTGATTTTGCAATCAATTTTAGTCCAGGATCAATTCAGTTTAAATAGAATGAAGAAACAATGAGTCAGCTTAAATTTGGAATAACAGAGAAGACATATCGGCAGATAAAATTAGATTTATGGGCAGTTGTAAAGGATTCAGTTTAACATATTTGGGAGAAGGGACAGGTGTTGAAGAGAGGAGAAATCTGATGGTTTCTCTTTGTCTACTTATTTATAATTCTTCCATTGTTACAAGGTTCCAAATCCTGGTCTCCATAGAGAGTTACAGAATATTGGCTCCAGGAGCTTCCATTCATTTCATGGTTCCATTAGGGATATAGTTTATTGATTGTACTAGTTTTGTATTCAAATAGAATAGAATGTCATTGGTCTTTTGCAATTTATTGAAGTGGTACATTCCTGATTGTGAATTTGTATATAGTAATGTGATTCCTCACACTTAATATGAGAATCCCAAATTCAAATCTCTCCTTGGTGTCAGTCTTGTGAAGTCTGAACTTTCTGATTCTTTGCATGGAGTTTATCTATGTATCTGTTATCATTCTTCAGTTCTGATCTAGGATAAGATTAAATGATGGTGTAGATGTGACATAGTTTCATTCGATTGTCTACAAGAGGATTTCTATAAGTAGTATCATTGGTCTGGATTTATTGTGTTTATGGCTTGGAATTTCTAACAGAAGTTGATTGTTGTATTTCTAAATTTGGTTAAAGGGGATTGCCCAATGGATAAAGCACTGATCATTGAGTAGTATCTTCTGTATTGATTGCATATCTGGTTAATTCTTGGCTATGTTCTTCATTTTAAAGAAATAAACTCTAAATATCTCAAGGTTTTATGTGGTTTGTGGTTGTACTAATCTCCTGATCCACTTCAAGGTTGGCGTTCAAGGGGTGATTAGCTGGTCACCTAGTATCTCCCGGTCATGTTGAAGCCTTTGTGAGATTTATGTTGATTGATTGCAAATAGAGTATTGAAGGCATTGAAGGGTGTGCTCCCCTTGGTTTTGCAGAACCTAAAGCGTAGAAGGATGGGTCTGCATCCTTGTTAGTTGGTCCTGTTCAATCTTGGTTGAATACTGGGAGTTGGCTACTCTTTAAAATACATCAAAGGGTGAAAGGGTTGTTGTTCAGTAATCACAATGTAAAAAAGAACCAACAGGTTGTAAAAGTGGTTAGTAATGCCTTTTGGATTGACAAATGTACCTAGTACTTTCATGTGGTTGAGAAATAAGGTATTGAAGAAATTCTTGGGTAGGTTTGTGATTGTTTATCTAGATGAAATTCTAATTTTTAGTAAGGAAAAGGAGGATCATTTGCTGCATCTAAGACAAGTGTTGTAGAGGTTAAGAGAGGAGAAGTTGTTGATAAATGTCAAGAAGTGTTCTTTCATGAAAGAGGATATAGTGTATTTGGGATTTTTGATTTCAGTAGATGGATTAAAGATGGATTCTGAGAAGGTTAGAGAAATTGTTGAATGATCTATACCCAAAAGTGTTAGAGAGGTAAGATCATTTCATGGTTTGGCTAGTTCCTACCAAAAGTTTATCAGGAATTTCAGTTCAGTTTGTAATCCTATGACTGAGATAATGAGAGGTGACCAGAAGAATTTCAAATGGACAAGTGGAACACAAAGGAGCTTTGAATTATTGAAACAAAAGGTAATTGAACAACCTATGTTAGCTTTACCTGATTTCAACAAAGTATTTCAGGTGGACTATGATGCAAGTGGGAGTGCAATTAGAGTAGTCCTAACTCAAGAAGGTAGACTTGTTTCTTATTTTAGCGAGAAGTAGAATGATGCAAAGAGAAGATATTTAGTCTATCATAAGGAATTATATGC
Organism: Thuja plicata; assembly: GCA_018584345.1. Classification (NCBI taxonomy): domain Eukaryota; kingdom Viridiplantae; phylum Streptophyta; class Pinopsida; order Cupressales; family Cupressaceae; genus Thuja; species Thuja plicata. Next base: position 812,018 of record MU224050.1, on the reverse strand, counting down.
CATAATTCAGTCCTTGAAGAAGTGGAGACATTATCTATTTCCAAATGAGTTTGTGTTGTACACCGATCATCAAGCATTGCAATATTTGAACATTCAATGTAAGTTGAATCAGAGACACATGAGATGGGTAGAGTTCTTTCAGAGTTATATTTTTGTATTGAAATATATGAGTGGTAATTCAAACAAGGTTGTTGATGCTTTGAGTAGAAGAAGGAATTTATTGACAGAGATGAGAGTTGAGGTGATGGTATTTGATGAGTTGAATAAATTTAATGAGGATGACCCTGATTTTGCAAAACCTTGGAAATCTTGTAGAGAACCTGTTGTTGGATACCAAAGCAAATGGTTGGAATATTTCATTTAGGAAGGTATGTTATTCAAAGGGATTCATATGTGTATACCTAGGAGTTCAATGAGGGATAATCTGATTAAGGTAAAAAATTGTGGAGGATTAGCTGGACACTTTGGCATTGACAAGATAGTGCCAACTAGACCTTAGGAAGACATTAGCATGGATTTTATACTTGGGTTACCAAAGACACAAAGAGGTAATGATTCTATATTTATGGTAGTAGACATATTTTCTAAGATCTCACATTTCTTACCTTGTAAGAAGACTACAAATGGTGTACATGTAGCTGAGTTGTTTTTAAGAGAAGTTGTGAGATTGCATAGATTACCTAAAAGCATAGTTTCAGACAAAGATAGCAAATTTGTTGGTTACTTTTGGAGAACACTTTAGAAGAAGATGAATACTGATTTGAAGTTTAGTTCTACATTTCACCCACTGACAGATGGACAAATAGAGTTAGTAAATAGGAGTTTGAGGAACTTGTTAAGGTGTTTGGTTGGAGAGAAGAATGGGAATTGAGATTTAGTCCTAGCACAAGAAGAGTTTGCATATAACAATTTAGTGAATAGGTGTACAGGGAAGACACCATTTGATATAGTCCCTGAGATGAGTCCTAAAGGAGTATTATAATTAAGGGATATCAATCATGAGGTTAAGAGGAGTTCCAAAGGAGAAGAATTTGTAGAACACATGAAAGGCTTGCATGTTCAGGTGAAAGAGAATTTGGAGAAAATGAATAAGAAGTATAAGGTGAGAGCAGATGAAAATAGGAGACAAAAGGAATTGAAAGTGAGAGATGAAGTGATGGTATATTTGAAGAAAGGTAGATTTCCTGTTGGAACATATAGAAAACTGAAGATGAGGAAGTTTGGCCCATGTAAGATCTTAAAGAGATTTTATTCAGGGAATGCATATGAAGTTGAGTTGCCAGAAGACATAGATATATCACCTATATTAATTGTTGTAGATTTGTATTAGTATCACGAGTCATATTTCAGTGAAAGCAATGGATCAGAAGTGGAGAAACAATAGCCTAAGAGGCGGATAAAAGAAGTAGAGGAAATTTTGGATAGCACAATTGGTAGAAGCACTAAAGGTAAACAGTATAAATAATATCTTTTCAGATGGAAGGACAAAATAGTTGAAGATTTATTTTGGATTTCTCAGGCTGATGTTAATCATATTGGTTTTCCTCTAGCCCCTAAAAAGTGAGAGGCTTTCAAATAACCTCGGGTGTCTAATGCAGGAGCATCTTGGGTTCTTGACAATCTTGCATCAACCAAAAATATTCCAAATTTGGGAATGAAAACATTCTAGATTTAAAAACAATAAAGAAATCATGCTTTATGAATTCAGAAGTATAAATTGAACAATGAATTCAAATGCTTACCTCCAACAACGAAAATGAACAATGATGGAACCAGATTGGAAATTAATAACCATATCCAAAATTCCCCAATCCAAAAACCCCAAAACTCAAGCTACACACTAAGAGAAAACTCCCTGATTCCTCCAGAAATCCTCCCTCCTTAAAATTGAAAACTCCGAACTCATATAAAGACAACCTCTTCCAAAAAAATCAACATGCATGGAAAGTTTCCAAAATCAATTTTAAATTAGAAAAGCTAAAAAAAAAATCCCAAAAATCCAAATCATTTTTTCGAATTATGAAAACTAAAAAGGATTTCTTTTAAAAATAATAAGTTTTCCATTTTAAATTAAATTATTTTTAATTAAAATATTATTTAATAATGCATAGAGGAGATATTAATAATTTAATATTAATTAGAGCTATCTATTAAATATTAAAACTTATAACTACCATAAATTATTTATATAAAATAATTTAAATTTAAATACAGATATTTTAATTATCATAAAAGCCCATACTCACATACCACTGGAGGAGGGACATTGCATTAAAAAGATAGACAACGCTTTTGAATTTAATCTACAATTTTTTTTCATTCATATTTCATTGTGCGCAATCAATGGAAATAAAATATACACCATTTTTATTTAGGGAATTACTTATTTCACTTCCTTTATATATTCTTCATAATTTAATAAAAAGAAATACATGTGAACATATTTATTTTCTCTTGTTCGACTAGTGATATGGTATTCCAACAAGATGCTTTCAACTAATTGAACCAAGGTTCCCACCCCTCTATTTTCTATATTTCCTAATGATAGATTGTGGAGTTTGACACATGGAAAAAAAATTCATGTGGAGTTTGATAGATGAAAAAAATTCCATGTTATAACAAAATATAGCTAAATATATAAACCATGAAAATAAGGATATATATATGCATTCTTTTAATTTTTATACTTATTCTATAATTACATTATACTTTATTTTATCACGAAAATCGATTTTGTTTTTTGTTCAACATTAATTTAGTATTTAATATAACAAATGCTTGTAGCTAGGTTTGTTGAGCACAATTCATAAGATTGACGATATGTGATAAGAAAAAAACTATCCACAAGGTTGAAACCTACCAAAGTGCATTTGTGTTATGTTCAACACTCTGGTGACTTTGATGGGCCATATTCCAGAGTTACATGACCTTGACAAACAAATGATATTGTTATAATATAACATGTAAAAACAAAAATAGTGACATCTTTGCAACTCTATAACTTATCACCATTGTCCCCACTCAACACTTACGTAATTTTGATAGGCCGTGTTCGACACTTAAATGACCTTGAGACATATATTCTAATTATATGACTTCTTAATAAGAAACAACTTTTGATTTAGATATATATTTACTCATATTATTAATATAAAAACAAAATTAGTAACACCTATCCAAATATTTAGATTATGTCACTGTCCCTACTCAATATATAGGTGACTTCGACGGCTTTGTTTATTTGATGACGCTACGCCTACAACTTGCAGGATATTTGACGTTGATGCTCACTCCGCATACTTCTATTTTCCTGCAGCCAGAAAATCATGATAAAAAATAGCAATGAAATGAATGCCCTCGAAAAACTAACAAACCTTACCTAGCTATGTATTTCGTTTTCCCCCATTATGACAAAGCAGTGCAGAGCAGTTTTGCTTGCTGTCATATCAATTTTCCGTATAAACACGCAGAAAGAAAGAAAGAAAAAAATGAATGCAGAGTCCCCATCAATAAGATGGGAGAGCTGAGCTCTGATCATCAATTAATTGAGTCTTATCAGACATTCTTTCTTTGTAATTATGATGAAACTCCAGCGAAAATCTGCTTTTGGAAATATGGTGCACTTAAAATTTTGACATTGAAAAAAAAGGACGGATATTGTGCTTCCTATGCAAGATTTATCAATGGCTTTCCTGTCGTTTTATGACAGCGTACGAATGTCCACTTCTCAGTTATCTGCAGTAATTTTTTTTGGTAAGTCAATCATGGAAAATGAGAGATAGGACTGGGAGTGGACATGTTCACATTGAGAGTCAGACTCAATAGTTGTTTGGTTTTTCTTTTCTATGAAAGTAATGTGAATTTGGTTTTGAAATTGTGTTATTCAATTATTATAGTTTATTTTTAGTAATATTTTTAATCATATAATAAATCTTTTTATCAAACTTTTATTAAAATAGAAATGAATACGAAATAGAGATATGATGTAATATCTATTTTTATCTTTAAACAAAATATAGTTAATCATAAAATAATATATAATTTTTTGTTTTAATTGTGTTTGTTTTTCAATTAAATTTTCAAATCATCTCCTCTCTTTTCACACGATATATCACACTAGATGTGATTAGTAATACTTAATGAAGAAAACAGACAATTAAAACTAAAATTCAAATAATGTCAATTAGACATAAAACGAGATACTAGTCTATAATAGTCATTCTAGATTTAACTGCTTTTCTAGTCTATGAAAGTAATGTGTATGATTGTTTTATTTATTTTTTATTTATTTATATTGAATCAATGCATAAAATATGAGAGAATGTCAAAGCAAAACTATTACCTGAACGTCAACAAATATTGTAGTTGTTTGGAATATAAAATATCTTTTTCATAGTTATATGTTTTTCAATCTTTGTTTATGAACTCATTCATTGGTCTATAAGAAGAGTGATTGGAAACTTCTATTGAAAAGTGTTAAGTTTTAGGATAGTTGCAAATGTAATAGCACTCTACGTTGTATGTATTTTCCAAATGCAACAGTCTTTCTTTCATTTATATTGGGAATGAGGCTAAGGGAGACATGTCCCTTCATGGGACATGTCTATTCATTATTATTTATAAGAAAGGACATGCCTCTTCCCATTAGTTATAATTTAATCAACCTTATAATGTTTCATCAATCAATTATTAATTAAGAATAATATAATAATTTAATATTAAATATTAAATTTCATATGATTAATAATAATATAACATATATATATTATATTACTATTAATCAACATATATTATATGTATTCTAATGATCAGACGATTGAAGCTACAAACATTATCACTCCCTCTTAGCCAGGGAGGATGATCAAACAAAATGTGCAGTGGTTTCCCATGTCAACACTTATGACCCTCACCATAGCTACACAAAACATCAAAACTACCTCTTACCTAGGGAATATAAAATTCATCAAAATGCAATTTACAAAAGATCCATTACTTTTTGAGAGAGAAGATATCACTTCATCGTGATATCAAGAGATATTGTCTGACCAACAAGTTTCATGACATTCACCATAAATCAAAAAATATTTTAGATATCACCTGAATATGATATCAGAGATATGGTCCGGCCAAGAATATCAAGTCTCGTGATATTCACCATAACTCAAAAAGTATTTTAGATATCACCTCAATATGATATCAGAGATATGGTCTGACCAAGAATATCAAGTCTCGTGATATTCACTGTAACTCAAAAATATGCTATAGGTAATGTGCACATGAACCCTCAATAATACTTACCATATAAACATTTATCATCTATCATGATCTGTTTCAGCCATCACAAGATGTCTATCACAACAAAAGATCATGGCCTATTTATAGAACTCAATCCACCATGCAAGATATCATTTATCATGATCTGTTTCAGCCATCATAAGATGTATATCACAATAGAAGGTCATGGTCTATTTAAGGAACTCAATCCACCATGCAAGATATCATCTATCATGATCTGTTTCAGCCATCATAAGATGTCTATCACAATATAAGGCCATGGTCTCTTTAAGGAACTTAATCCACCATGCATGATTTGTTTCAGTCATTATACAATGTCTATCACAATAGAAGGTCAAGTTATTTTAAGATCGTCACCTTTCAATAACTCTTACAAATACAAGTGATAATCATTTGGAAGCCGTCACTTCCTCATGATGTACGCAGGGGGCAGGCCCATTAAAAATATGGAGTCACACACATGACATCCATCATGCCTCAGCGCAGAGGGTGAAAACAAGGGATTTCACTTCGAACTTCTCTCACAGAGAAGAACTCATTGAGCATATATCAATCTGTTGATCATCCAAGATTGCTTATAATGAAATGTCAGATGCCCTCTGAATCTGATATCAATCTTCTTAGCTTCTCGTCCAAAGTTACCTCTGAAGAGTCAGACTCCCTCTGAAAAAATTTCTTGTGCTTCTATCCTAAACGTATGTTAGAGAGAGATTACAAATAGCTTATAAACCAAACTATCTCATATGGAAATACCAAAGATAAAAGCATACAAGATTTTACTAGCCAATATTATAGTATAAATTTCAAACTCAATAATTCATGTGCATTAATAAAACATGAAATACTTATCTTAAGTTTCAAATATTTCCTTTTGTAAGGTGAGCCCATATAGGAAATATCAACTCTCATCAAAATTTGAAGTTGTTTGCGGCGGACACGCTGCAGGAGATCATAATTTTGTTCGTGCTAGCCATGTCAATGAACTTCATGCAGAGCAAAATCCTAGAGTGGATGATCACCATTTTCTCACTCTCCACTAAGGATGGTTCAAATGGAAATGTAACATTGGTTATTATTCTCCCCCCACAATGTACAATTCCCACTCTTATATCGTTGAACAGTTCTCATATATTCTTATGAAGTGACTTGATTTCTCCAAGACAGACACGACACTCTATAATTGATGATTTATTTTTATAAAGAGACATCCTTCCTTGAAGGCATGCTTCTTTGTTAATGCTTGACCACGATCATAAGAAATTAATATATCTCGTTAATGAAAGTCGCTTTCAGGAATTTCACATAGACCCGTACACAGTCTGTCATAAATTATGTATACCACACTTTATTTTCAATCGCTCCGCTGAGATGCTTACAAATTTGATTTTCACCAACATATCCAAAATTCAGTAAAATCCAACAGTGGCTTTGTGAGATATTATCCCTTTAATGAGACTATACTTTCTGAGACAGTCACACATTCACCATCAACAAACTACTCTCTTACATTTGCAGTCTGGCTCTGATACCATGTTAGTTTTAGGATAGATGCAAATGTAATAGTACTCTATGTTGTATTTATTTTCCAAATGTAATAGTCTCTCTTTCATTTATATTGGGAATAAGGCTAAGAGAGACATGTCCCTTCATGTCTATTCATTATTATTTATAAGAAAGGACATGCCTCTTCCCATTAGTTATAATTTAATCAACCTTATAATGTTTCATCAATCAATTATTAATTAAGAATAATATAATATAAAAATTTAATATTAAATATTAAATTTCATATGATTAATAATAATATAACATATATATTATATTACTATTAATCAACATATATTATATGTATTCTAATGATCAGACGACTGAAGCTACAAACATTAACAAAAAACATGCATAATTAAAATGAAAAGCAGTCATATACATTAATAGTAATTTTTTATGTCAATATTTTTATCTTGATCTTTTATCAAACTTTTAAGAAAACTGAAAGGAACATGAAATGCAAATTTGATATAGTGTAGTATCTACTTTGAAATAAAATATATTTAATCATAAAATAGTGCATGATTTGATTTTCTAATGGAAATGTCAGATCACTCTGGACCTTTTCACATGATTAATCAAGACAATATACATATTTCAATCAGAATTTTGGATCATCTTCTCCTTTTCCACATGATTTAAAACTAAAAACCAAATCATGTTGCTAGAAATAAAATGACATACTAGTCCAAAAAAGATTCCATGAAATATAATTGTCAAACATAATGTTCTAGAATTAACTAAATAGTTATTAGGTGGTAAGGCTTTTTTTGTCCATGAAAGTAATATATATGATTGTTTTGGATTTTTTTTGCGGTAATAGATTTTTGTATTATTGAAAAGAAAATAGGTTTGACATCCACCATAGTTTCCAAAGATCACATCCAGAAGATCACCATCCACCCCCAACTAAAATAAGTTAAGCACTAACTGAACCATCCAATCCTAACATCAAAACTCCCACCTGCCAAAAAAATTGTAACCATAGTTTCTACCAGTTACAGAGCATAAACATAGCGTAAAATTGCATAAAAACCCTCGTCCATTGTCACAACAGTTTTATCTAGAGCTAATAAAAAATTTATAGAGACAAATAGGAAAATGGGCACCCATTTTTGCAAGTTGTCCTCACCACCTCCATTTTATCAGCTTCCCAGGCCTGCAGCTACATAATTCCTGCCACCATGATGCCCTCTTCTCGGTGATTACCGCTTCTAGGGAACCACCACTTCGAGGATGCCCACTCCTCATTTCAATTCTTGATTTCCTCATCCAACTGCCTTATCTGTAAAACTATCTTAAGCGCTGCCCATCCCATCTGAGCTTCTCTAAAATGGTGACTTATATTCTGCTCTTCGAACCTCCACACAAAGGGTGTAAATTTTGTGTCTTCAACTGCTTCTATAAGCACTGGATCATCTGTGAAATTCATTCCCAAACCAAGGACTACTCTAGCAAGAAAGGGGTCCAATTCTCCCAAAAAATCAATCGGGACTAAAGTGTGCATTATTGAGCTCTCACCACCTCCACTGGTTTACCAAGCTGTAAGCCCCATGCCATGATCATTGATTAGACATCTATGTTCGTCTGATTGCAGTTTTTTTATCTTGTTAAAAATGTCACCCAACAACATAAAAACATTGTCCACTAACCTTGGGTTGTGAAATCTAAACATTCCACTGAGCCTTCTCTTTGTCAACGGCTCAAAAAAAATGATTTTGTTGTCTCATTGTCCTTAGTGTGAAGGAAGCCTCCATAATCACAACCCTAGTTCAGAAAAAACAAATTTACATTGAAAGAAAAGGAAAAACATGAAATTTTTTTCAAATGCTTCGTAATTCCCATCACTGACACAAGCACTTCAGCTTTTCCACAACATTAACTACTCTTCAACATAAATGCACTATCCTCCCATCGCTGACACATGTACTTTGGTTTTCCTGCAATATTAACTACTCTTCAACGTACAACATTATCACCCTACCACCCACCATGTCATAAATGAAGGCCATTAATTAGAAACATTCCTCATCAAGTCAAATAGATCCACATTTCAAAAATCCTCAACTTTAACTTCACCTAAAGAGAATGATAGTGCCCAGTTTGATAATTTGTCACCCTCTTTATTTCCCTCTCTCCTGACATGTGTTATTTTTAATCTTCCGTCCTAGCTATCTCACTTGCAATCTGGACTATGTAATTCTCTAAATGCCAAGATTGCATCGTTCCTATGATAATATCGTTGATGATCACTTGCGAATCCCTTTCCACGTGCAACTTTGTATCCCCAAAGCTCCTCACCACCTTGACAGCCAATACAACCACCTTAGCTTCTACCACATTATTGGTTCCATTAGCCAATCACTTTCCTTTGAATGCTATAGAGTTTCCTTTCCAATCTCGAATAATGAAGCCTCCTCCAAACGGTCCCGAATTTCCCTTTAATGCCCATCAAAATTTACCTTCCACCATCCTTCAACTGGTTTAGTCCACACCACCAGATCCTCCAACAAGGACATTTGGTTTCACCCAACCACACCCATTCAGGGGTATAATTTTAATTCTCGGCCATATTTTTTGGAAGTGTCTATCTCTTAATGTGTATGGGATCTTTGGGTTAAAAAGATTTAGAAGCAGTTTCCCCAGTAGTCTCCTCTATTGCCTTATTAATTCTCGCCTTTAGCCTTTCTAGGATCTTTTATTAATTATTAAAAATCCTTCTATTCCTTTCCTTCAATATGTCCCAAATCATAATAGACAAGATTGTATCCCAGACACTTGACAGTGAGGATCTCTCTATCTTATGTGGCCACCCTCAAAGAATTCTTTCAATGTATTCGGGCAAGGACTTGCCATGAAAGCTTTTCCTGAATCATGTCCAAAAATTCTGAAGCAAAATTGAAATTTAGGATTAGATGATCAACATATTCCTCTTCTTCCTTTCTTAGGACACACTTATTTGGTCCATGAAAACCTAGTCTTCTCCTTCTTTCACCTATAAAAATTCTACCACAATATGTAAGCTAGGAAAAGGAACTAGCTTTTGGTAGACATTCATTTGCCTAGAATAAATGTATTAGCTACTTTTCCACAGTTTGATCTCTTTCTAAACATTGATAAGATAGTTTTACAGAAAAATATCCATTACTAGCTCCACACCACACCACTTTATCATTCTTCTCTGTTAATACTACTTTTCTAGAATCAATTATTTCTGATAGTAAGCTTCATTGCTGAATGGGTAGATTTACATCCTAGGTACTTTTACATCATCATTCATGCCCATAAAAACCTCTCTTTAATACTAAATAATCTCTAACATTGGGCCCCCAATTAGCCACACACCAGTCCTTCAAGTCATCCAAATCTCTGTGATCCGCCAAGGAGGGATAACCATTCCACGAGTCTTCCCAAAATTTTACATTTTGTCCATTACCAACCTGCCAGGTTAAATGGTCCATGACCACCTTTCTACATGAAAAAATAAAATTCCAAATTGCAGAACCTTGACGGGTTTCTGATTGTAAAAATTCTACTATCATCCATCAATTCTAAATACTTTGACTTCATAATTCTAGCCCACAGTTGATTTGGTTGGGTGTAAGCATTCCACGCTAGTTTTGCACCTAACGCCTCATTCATCAAACTCCAATTTCTCAACCCATCCCCCCTATTTTGTTTGTTGGAGAAAAATTTGTCCCAGGCCAGTAATGTAATCTTATCCTGATCTTTTGCGCCATTCCAAAAGAACTTTTGCATTTTGTGCTCAATCTGCTTAATAATTTTCTTAGGGATTCTCATACACATCATAGAAAAAATTGGTATAGATGAAATGACTGTCTTAAGCATCATAATTCTACCTGCTGATGAAATCCATCTGCTCTTCCAACCATCCATCTTGCTACAACAATCATCCACCATTTTAGTCCAAATATTTTCCTTTCTTGCTCCATAAAATAAAGGAATGCCCAAATACTTTCCGGAAGTGACCCAATTCTCATTCCTAGAATAGAAAAAAATTATCTTTTCTTTTGGAGTGATGTATAAAAACAAAATCACTTCTGGTTTCCCCCAATTTATAATTTTACCAAAAGCTCTACTATATCTATATGAGTGTCTCGTATAGATCTAGCTTCCTTGAGTAAAGAGACACCAAAAATAAAAGTTTCATCCGCAAATTGTAAATGTGAAACAACATCAAAATTTATAGCAACTTTGATGCCCTTCCAGCTACCTTCTCGCCTTTTTCTAGAATTGAGCCTACCCAAAGCTTCATCCATAATTATAAATAAATATGGAGAAATTGGATCTCCCTGTATTATACCCTTTTCCCCTTTAAAGAAACCTTGAGGACTCCCATTGATCATGACCGAGAACCATGGGGTCTTAATGCAGTCACTAACCCAATTTACCCACTCCAAAAAAAAACCAAACTTTCTTAGAACTGATAGGAGAAAGTCCCTATTCACCTCATCATATGCATGTATAATATACAACTTCACCACCATTCTCTCAGTACATGATTTACGCACACTGTGAATATCTTTGTGTGCCACAATCACCCCCTCAGAGATTGATCTATTTTGAGATAAACCGCTATGTTATGGTGAAATAACGCAGTTCAATACCTCTTTCAATCTATTTGTGATTACTTTAGAGATAATTTTGTAAATAATGTTACATAGAGAGATGGGTCTATAATCACTGAAAGTTTTCAACTTGGGGATGAGGGCAATAAAAGTGTTGTTAAAATCCTTGAGGACAAATCCAGCTTTCCTTGATTCATTCACATCCTCCCAAATGTCTATTGCAAAGATGTCCCATAATTTTTGAAAAAAATTTGTCGGGAAGCCATCAAAGCCCGAAGCTTTCTCACCTCCCTGGACAAAAAGAGAACTCTTTACTTCTTCCATTGTAACTGGACTAGTTAGTTTAACATTTTAGGCATCACTAATACAGGTCAAAACATTGGCTAGAATCTCATCACTGTCCCCATTGACTCACTGGTCATCTTTGAAAGCCTTTGAGAAATGATCTATCGCTTCCTTGTAGATAGCATCCTTATTAGATAATGAATTTCCTTGTTTGTCATATATATAGTAAATATTGTTAAGAGTTCTTCTAGCCTTCACCGAATTATGAAAGAATTTAGTATTTATGTCCCCTTCTTTAAGCCACATCTCTCTAGATTTCTACCTCCAAAATATTTCCTCTCTCTATAAAACCTCAGTATACTCTGATTTCAACTTTTTTCCCTCCTCAAAATCAACCTCCCCCATCAATCCACTAATTACTTTAAAATTCAAGTCATCAAGTTCCTTCTGAAGCCAAAATTTCTTAGAGAATATATCCCTGAAAAACTCCCTATTCCATCTTTTAAGTTGTTCCTTTACATGTTGAAGTTTCTTAAAGAAAATAAAAGCTTTATTACCTGAGCGCTTGGGTGTCATTGCCCACCAAAATTTAATTAATTATTTGAACCCATCCACTTGCATCCACATTTTTTCAAACTTGAATGGGCATCACTCGGATGTCAATCCTTCCTGAAGGCTTTGTTAGGATCAAGCAACAGTGAGATAGGGGGTGAATCAGTGTTGCAAAACTTTTAACCAATCTCAACCATTTGAAACTTAACCATGCAATAACATAAATAATAAGAATATACACAGAAGTAAGATAACTCATAACACCATGATTTTTTATCGAGGACAACCTTGTTAAGAAAAAAATCCCAGTGGGAATTAACACCCATAAATAATGCACTAGAAATATTGTATCCGTGTTAGAAGATCAAGCCTTGTGAGGAGCTGATTATTACATCCAGTAAAAAGTCCCTATTTAAAGGATAGACCATGTTAAGAGTCTTATCAACCCTGTAAGAATTTGAATGAAATGATGAGCTCACTTCCCAATCACACTTCCCAAAGTGAAGATTAAATCCACCTTCTGAAGGTTAAACCCACCTTCTAGATCCACTCTCCAAAGATAAGTATAAAAGTATACTTATAACAGTGAACTGACTGATAGAAACTTTCTTTTCCTATACAGTTCCAATGAAGTGCATTACAAATATAATCACTAATCTACATCCGCCATAACTCATATTCACATGCTCACAACATCCAATACATCCAATCCATACACTTACACATAAAGACACTACTTTTCTTTATACAAGTTATAATAAGCAATTAGGTCGGTCTGTTAAGATTTCCCCAATGCACAAACAATTACATAGACCCTTGCTAAGATACACATGATACCTTACACAAGTAATTAACAAATACAAATCATCAGTTACATGCCAAGATCCATAATTCACACTCACCAATCATTAAGCATGTTACATCTATGTGGTCATCCCCAAATAGGTCTTCGCAAGTCCACACGCCTCAGCTGATGTCTTCAAGAATCTAATGACCCAAGAATCATAAAGAATGTTCTCTCATGTATCTTCTACCATGCCTTAAGCTTAGATATTATAACTCATTCTTGCATCCAAGTTATCCCAAAAACTCAGAGACCATCTTTGTCCTAATCCTCTATCACTGCATTGTAACTAGTCTTACCAAAACAACTATAACTCATGTAAAAAACAATATCAAATACAACGACCTTATATATAACATGTACATACTTCCCTCTACACAACTCCATGCTCGCATATACGGAAACATCATAAACTATTCATATACAACTATCAATCTTGCCTATACCTGTAATAACTAGTCTTTCTAAAACTTCTAATGTATCCATCCAAAACATATGTTGACATCAATGACAAAACATGAATGTCAAAACCTCAAACCAAAACAATTACAACAATCTCCCCCTTTGGTATTGATGGAAACATATGTGAAAACCATCAACCCAAAAGTAGCATTCGTAATACAATCTTCTCAATATCCTCTTCACAGCTCCCCCTAAGACAATAGGGATTTTTCACTTATATCTCTCCCCCTTTGAAATCAATGGAAAAGGGTGTCATAGCTCTTCTCCTTCTCTACACATCCCACCTCTATAAGGTGTATCTTTTTCAAATTTTCATATCTGCAACAAACCAGGTGTTTGATCACCCAAATATGTTCTGTTGTGTTCTTGTGATCACTCTCCTTGAGGAGTAGATCAAAGCATCAAGCCCAAAGAATAATATAGCTCTAATAAATTTTAGATTTATGTATTCCTACATCATTTAGTTGTCACAAGGAGGGGTTCTCACCCCAAGCATACCTCTCAGATACTCAAAGGCATCTTTTGACAAAGGTTTAGTGAATATATCTACTATTTTCTCCTTTGTACCAATGTACTCCAATCTGACTTCCTTTTCTGCAACTTTGTCTCTCAAAAAATGATACTTGATTAAAACATGTTTAGTCTTTTAATGCATAATAGGATTCTTTGACATGTTCACTGTGCTTGTATTATCACAATGTATAACCACTGGCTCTTCAAAGGTTATCCCCATTTCCTTTAGCATATGTTTCATCCAAACAATCTGTGTGCAATTTATAATAGCAGCTACATATTCTAATTCAATAGTAGATTGAGCTATACAGTCCTGCTTTGTACTTAACCATGAAACCAACTTATTTCCAAGGAACAATGCTCCACCACTAGTGCTTTTTATGTCATCAACACTTCCTTCCCAATCAACATCATTATAAGCATGTTATGTAAAATCATCATACTTTTTATACCATAAACTATATTCTAGTGTCCCTTTCAAATATATGAATATCCTTTTAACTACATCAAGGTGAGTCTCCGTAGGACCAGCTTGAAACCTCAAAAAAATTCCAACTGCACTAGCTATGTCTGGTCTAGTGCGAGTTAAAAATTGCAAACCTCCAATCATGGACCTGTATTTTGTTTGAAAAACACTTTGAGATTCATCATTAGTATAGTAAGCTTGCATCTAGTAACCATAGGTGTTCCAATAGATTTATAATCTTCCATCCCAAAGTTCTTTAGCAACTCCTTAAGATACTTGGTTTGAGAAATAAAATACCATGTTTACTTTGAGTAATTTGCAAACCAAGGACGAACTTCATTTCACCAATCATAGACATTTCAAATTCACTTTTCATTTCCTCAGAGAATTTGTTACTCATTTAATCATTGCCTCCAAATATTAAATCATCCGTGTAAGGACTTCAAAAATCAAGATTCCATCTTCACAAGTTCTCAAATATAGATTACTATCTGCACTAATATTCCTGAAACCAAGATGTAATAAATACCTCTCTAACTAAGCATAGCAAGCTCTAGGAGCTTGTTTCAAACCATACAATGTCTTCTTCAATATGAAAACCATGTCCCCATTATCTATCAAAGGAAAACCATCAGGCTACTCAATGTATACCTCTTCCTCTAGATCGCCATTCATAAATAAAGACTTCACATCTATTTGATATACCTTAAAGTCTTTATGTGCTACATAAGCGAGGAAAAATCTCACAACCTCTAACCTCGCAACAGGTGCAAATGTTTCTTCAAAGTCTATACCTTCCTATTGTGAATAGCCCTTGCCAACCATTCTAGCCTTATTTCTTACAACCATGCCATCTTTATTCATTTTGTTTCTGAAAACCCATTTAGTTCCAATTACATTCTTGTCCTTAGGTCTAGGAACCAATTCCCAAGTATTTTTTTTCTCTATCTTATCTAATTCTTCTTGGATCTCCTTAATCCAAGATTCATCTTTACATGCCTCATTAGTAGCCTTAGGTTCTACCTGTGAAATTAAATAGATCTCATTTCTAACTTTAGACTTGTCATCATGCCCTTATTAACATCACCAATAATATAATTCTCAGGATTATTCATCTTAACATACCTTGGTGTCTTTGGTGCTTCTATAGGCTCATCCAAGCATGTCTGAATCTCAAGAATTTGTTATGTCTCTTGATTTTCAGTATCCATCTCATTCTCTGGGATCTCAATCTGAAACCTCTCATCAATTTTCACATTAGAACTTTCAACCATTTTATCAAACATTTATAAGCTAATTCTAGTAGAATAGCCAAGGAAAACTCCTTCATCACTTCTCACATCAAAATTTCCAATTTCATCATCTCTTTTGATATAACACTTGCTACCAAATATTCTGAAGTATTTTACAGTAGGAACATAACCAAACCAAAGTTCATAGGGTGTCTTATCAGTACCTTTCTTTGATCTAAATCTTGTTCAAAGTGTAGACAATAGTACTGACTGCTTCTCTCCAATGCATATGAGGGTATGTGCACCAAGTTGTGAGTCAAAAAGTGGACACATGTTTAAAAAAAAATTAAAATTTCATATAACCTGATCGGGTTATTGAAAATTTGAAATTATACTAGGCTTGGCAACCAATCCTAGATAGTATTATTAAAAAACTCTATCCTTCTCAAAATCTGATCGGGTTGTAAGATGTTTCTAATAACCTGACCAGGTTCTGATATGTTTCTAATAACCCAATTAGGTTATTAGAAACATATTATATTTTGGAAAGCACGTGGCTTAGGCCATTTCTAACAACTAAACCACATACAAAAAGAGTGAAGGAGGGAAAAAAACATCAAAACCCGATCGTTCTTTGAAGAAAACAAAATTTCTTCAACAATTTCCACATTTTCAAGCAATGGTGCCCTGTAATAAAGGTATGTTTTATTGTTTTTGTTGTTCTTTTTTTTTTTGCATTTATAATCAAATTATGTTATGATATTGATTTTTTGTTTTCTTTTATTAATTTCATATCAGATTCATCAAACAACCCAAGAAGAGGAAAAAGAAATGAAAGACCACCCCCCGTAAACCCTCCTCAAAATTCTCCTCGTCCACAACTATCACCACTTGTAGACCCTCCACATGTGCCATTAGGTCATTTAAGTGCAACACAAGAGGACCTCGTAGAACACCTTAACCAAAATTGTGCACAAATTAATATATTAGTCAATAGGTTGAAGGCTTCCGGTCTTCAACATCACTCTACCCTTGCCACTAAATTAGAAAAATGTACAATAGTGCAAATGAGGTGTATCAAGAGGTGACAAAATGGGGTTCATGGAGGGATAGATGTCGTACATAATATGCTGATGGTTTATCATATGAGTATGTGAAAAGAAAAGCCATACAAAAATGTGACATATGTGCCCTTTTTACTGATCACAATACTAGCAATTCCCTAGAAGATAATACAAAATGATTTCCTATACATTGGTGTGCTCATAGGGGGATGAAATCAAGTTTTTGGGATAGATGGTACATGGTATTTGACCAAACACCTTGTAATAATAATGAGGATCCTTTATATTATTTTAGGAAGCTATACTGTGAGTTTATCCTCGATGAGAAGCCGAATTACTTTGACTTTCATGAGTTCCAAGGTAGAGGGAGAGGCTCTACATAGGATAGACCTGGGGCACATAGGATTACCCAACCATAAGAGAGGAGGCATATTGTGAGAAAACTCCTCATTCATGTTGTGGTCCCAGTAGTGCTGAAGGAGTCTATGGATATACAGAATCTTCATACAGCTACATCATTAACTGATGTCATTGTCTAGGATGGCACCAAGTTAGTTGGAGGAGAGGATAGATCAATTCTTGTGCCACCTCCATCTTCATCAGATACACCATTAGGATCATCCCATCCCATTATAGCTCCATTGTCATCATATACACCATTAGGATCATCTCATCCCATGCAAACTCCAATATCATCAGATACAGTTGTAGGGTGAGCCCAGCCCATTGAGCATATCTGCATCAGTTGTAATGGTATATGCATGGTGTAGATAGTCAGGCAAGTGCAGATGGTTCAATGTCCCATTCATGTGTACATTGCAAGAGAAGATGTCAGGCATCCACTACTAAGGATATGGCCCTTACAGATGATCTGATGATAATGGTGTTTGGTAGAGAGCCGACACAAGTTTGTTTAAATTTGTGTTTTGACATGTTATTTTAATTAATTACCTAAATCTGTTAAAAGTAAATAAATTTTTATGTATGGAAGAATCTAAATTGATACTTGAATAATATGCATTGTAGGGTGTAGCTGGTGGTACGAGCACACCAAGGGGTGCACGTTCTAGTAGACGTGGATGGGAAGCTCAAACACTTGAGGTAATTGTTATACACTAATTTGTCACCCTAGGTCAAGTTATCTTAGTCTTGATAATCTAGTATAACATGGGAATCATTTCTAGGTGTGGGACCTTTGCTAACTAAAATGAGACCTCCGGATTCAAGGCCGGTTCCTCTTGGATAATCACCTAATTTGATTCTTAACATGAAAGGAAACTCTTGATGGAAAAGAGGTAGAAGGAATGCATAAAAGAGAAATAATTGCAAGAAAATTCATCCTACTAAGGTGATACACTGAAGGTAATTTTTTGAATTGAAACACAATAATAAATGTTAGAAAGAGGACTTGAATCTAATAGAACACAACTTCCTAGATAGGTTTGCATAAGTATTTCATAGAGAGGTCTAAGATAAGAAGAGGCTATTCAGGGAAAAGAGTAATTTCACAAACAATAGCGTATTCACTATGAGTAGACATGGACTACAACCTGCAAACAAACATCCACTTCTGCAATCAAGCATTTGAATGAGACAAAATGACAGGAGACTGAATAATATCCACAAACTCATCTAAATCAGATTATCCACAGTAGTACACAATATTGCAGAAAGAAAGAGGGTTCAGGAACTCCAAGTTCATTCCAATATCAATCTCTGTATTAAATTCCAGTAAGAGAAGCACAAACAAGAAGGCCCAGGGGCAGAAAGAATGTCACGAAAATCCTTTGCAATATTTGCAATTCAATGAGATAACTAACACATAAAAACTTAGGGGCAGAGAGAATGCCACAAAAATCTTATAATAGCTGGAAAAATCTAAGCTAAAAATATTGAAAACTAACTTATATACACTACTCATCTAGCACACAGGCTCAGGGGTCAATCTGACTATAGAAATTAGGGTTACAATAGATTTGCAATAGAATAATCAGAAAACCTAACTCTATCAATTCTGCTCATCAATGTAGCTGAGAAATATATTGATCGATCAGATATGGCTTTAAATATCTTTCCTGTCATCATTAATGTGGCCTGAGAAGTCAACTCGACCCATCTTTCTATCTGTAACTTGAAAAATCATGCCACTTCTATGAGTTTTGAGATCAAATATTTGAATTTTTAAATATTTGAATATGCAACGATCATAGGTGGCGTGGATATCTATATCAATGGCTCAAAGAATCTTTGACCTTTTTATTTAAAACACAGCCATCGACCTCTCTTTGATTTTGATGGTCTTCTTACTTGTCTTTAACCCAGCCTTCAACCTTGATTACCTTTTTTCTTTGTGTCTCAGAGTCTCCAGACTTTTTTTTTAACCTTGGTCCTTTTCCGAGACTTGGCAATGTAGTCATACAATATCCTTACCTTCTCATTAACTGCAAAATTATTCGGAGACTTAGTGACCACCGTGAAATTGGATCAAGATAAACACTCAGTGCTAAGTCTCATGACATTAAGAGAATATTTGTTTTCATTTGGAGACTTGGTGATTGAATATATCTGACCAGGGACACATGGCACCCCAGTGCTATGGATCATACATTAAATAGTCTGCATCTTTTCTCCAAGCCATAACGCCAACCATTGGATCTTTTCTAAGTTGCATGGAGATTATCATTACGCTGACATTCGACCTTCACTCAACTTTGATTCATCTTTAACCATGGTTATTTCAGAGACCTAGCGACAACTGAGAGATCTTAACAAAATTGACGGCTGGCGTGAAGTCAGGAGAACTTTAACTGTCCCCACCATCTTACAGAGACTAAGTGACTCAAGTGAAAGAACAATAGTCTCCAAGTCTCGTAATTTTTTCTGATGTCATCATTTATTTTAGAGACCTAGCAACCACGATAGGATTGAGATCTGATCAGACAATAGTCACCTGATCTCATAAGCCTGAGGGAATATTCCATTTCATATTAAGACTACGCGACCAAGGCAATCTCGAAGTCGCCAAACAAATAAGAATATGCCTTTTCCATTACGCGACTAGGAGACTAAAGGATGATTCAAAAGTGCATGCTTAAAAGGAACTTAAGCTATTTGGAAAAAGGTAATGAGGAATTAGAAAAGTCAATGGGCCAACTAGGGTTTTTTGCCGAATGCATAGGGTTTTTTCATACTTAGGTCATTTTCAACGAATTAGGGAAAAACAAAAGGCAAGAGATACTTGTAGAGCTGAGGAAAAGACCAGGAAACATGGAAAGAAACCATACAAGATGGGCTCTACCCTTGTGTGAGCCTCATTTACTCCACCTATAGTCAATTTTGATAGGATGGGTAAAAATTGGGTAACAGTAATGTTTTATAAATATTCATAAAATAGAATAATACATTGTTTTCAAAATATCACATCTTAATAATTTGTATGGTGATAACTTAGTGTGGTCAAAGAATTAGTGTATGTTTGTTTTCTATTGCTTTATAGTCAAAGAATTTATTCTAATATAATTCAACTCAAGGAATTCATAAAAGGATGGCACTCCCTCAAGGAATTAGGTTGAATGCAAAGGCTTCAATAGAGATCCCTGGCTTTTGGTAAACTTATTGGCTTCTAAATCAACCTTGAACATCATCTGGAACATCCAACCATCATTCTTTTACTCTTATTTCTTGTTCAAAATCATGAATACAATCTTTGATTGTTCACTGATTGTGAATGTCCTCAATCCTTCAATACACCTCCATGGAATTATGAAGACTCCAAACATATAACTTCTAAGACACCCCAAGAACCCCTCAACTTATCACAAGATCCTTATCCTATTGCTCAAAGCACATTCACTTGCTATTTTAGTAAACTCTACTCTCTGGCATTTCACTATTATACTAGGACAATCCCTGTATATTAGTCTATATCTTCACCATAGACAAGAACCCCTCTACAACCTAGGTTCATAAGCACCCTAATATTTTCATCATTGCCCATACCACGTACTCTCAACCTAAAAGCACTCCAAATCCCCCCATGCTAAGGGTAAACACACTAAAACATACTCACTGCTAGGCTACAATAGTCCTATTACCTGCTGCAAAATTGGTCCTAACCTCTGACCTCCATGAATACAATCTAGACCATCCTTCTCTAACTATGACTTCAAATTTGTTAAAGAATGGTCTTGTGTGTGAAAGAAGAGAAATTTTTTTATATTGTAATAATGGTTCGTAAAATTTATTTATAAACTTGTGATAATAAAGTTGTAGAGAATAAGCATTTGTGGAATTCAAGTGAATCATAATCTTGATTGTAAACTATTGCTTATATATTTATTTGGTGTTTTATAGGGCTTAGATTTCTGAGATTAATGATGTCACCCTTTTTGTCATTGACTTTGGCTTACAGAGCTATGTGGTATCATATTTTTCATACCTCTTGTTTATAGTTTTAATTGAATCCATGCGGTATCATATTATTTCTCTTATGTTAATTTTGTTTTTGTTAGCCTACCCCATGAAGCTTGAGGTCATTAAGAAAGAGGAAGAAATCATTAGGGACATTGAAACAAAAAAGGTAATTAAGTCCAATTTAAGTATATTTGTTGAAATGTATTATGAACATTTCAATGTAGTCTATATTGATTAATGCACTTGACTTGTTTATTGTATACATGTAGAATCAGTTAGGTTTTACTAAACTAATGAATACCCCAGACACTACTGATGTTCAGGAGAGGGAGGAGGTAACATGTTTTCATATTTGCTTTCAATTGCATTCTTGTTTGTTCAAAATATTTTAGAAATCATGTTCTTCTATTAGTATGTCATTTGCTATGAATTTTCATACAAGAATTGGTCATAGCTACCTCAGATGAGGCGAACCCTTCTCCACTTCCTAGGGATCCCTTGCCTAGCACAGGAGATCCAGTTGTGGTATGCATTTTCTTTTTAGTCCATGCATTTTTATTTTTTACTGTTTCTTGTTTATAACATGTATTTTGTATTATTTATATTTTCTGTTATAGGACCCTTCACCACTACCCGTCCTTCCTCTACCTCACCATTTTTCTAGGAATCCCTCTCACCCACAATGGAGCCCATTTCATTTATCATTCAGCCCAAGCATAGGAGATCCAGCTGAGGCTTCGGTATGCATTTGTATTATCTAGTGTATACATTTTTTGCATTATCTAGTATTTCTCGACTATAACATCTTTTCTATTTTACCATACAGGAAAAGGTACAAACTGATTCATTAATGGTTTTGGCTCCCTCCACATAGGAGTTCCAACTCATGTTGTGGTATGCATTTTATTTTTAGTCCATGTATTTTTATTTTTTAGTATTTCTTTCTTATAACATGTATTTTGTATTATTTATTTTTCCTGTTATATGACACTTCACTATTGTCCGTCCTTCCTCTACCTCTCCATTTTTCTAGGAGTCTCTCTCACCCATGACGGAGCCCATTTCGTTTATCATTCAGCCCAAGCATATGAGAAAGAGATGAGGTAATCAATAATTCAACTGTCAACAAATTATAGCCCAATATTTATTTATTTTGATATTATTTTGAGATAAGATATATGGCTTAGCATTTGAATTGTTCTTGTGCAGAGACTTAGTGACCCAAGTGCTGCTATGAAGAAGCTCAATTTTGATGATCCACCATAGTCATAGATATATCGAGACATTGTATAGATCTAGTTGTGGTCATTGAATGACCAAATTATATGTGTGTGTGTGTGTGTGTGTGTGTGTGTGTGTGTGTGTGTGTGACATTTGTACATTGTATATATCGACCTGGACATAGTTGATGTCACTTTTTGTAACTTTATTATGGATTTGGCATGTACACCATGTATTGATATGTACACTATTATTGTTCATTTTGTTATATATGAAACTTCAAATTTGATTCTTGAATTTTTTGGTTGGATGTTTATGCCTTAAGTGTATTCTTGTTTCACATGACTTGCGTATATGCATGTGTATTTCTATAAATTAATGTACTTGTGTGTGTACTTCACATATATTCATGTGTATGACCTACATGAATGACTTAAGTCAATTCATTTCTATTCTTCATAATGTATGTACTACATGTTTGCTCCAGGACATAAGCAATTTTATGATTTAAGTGAATTAATGATTGATGTGCTACATTGTATTTAGGTGTATCTTTCATGCTCTATATGTATGCACTCCATGACTTAAGTGAATTTATGTTTGTTGTTGTAAGTTTTTTGTGATTAAAATACAAAGTATGAGAGTTTGGTTTTTGTTCTTGGATAGTGGATGTAGGGATGTTTTATGCGATTTTGAGCCCCTTGAGTAACTTCAAACATATAATGTTCCTTGGGTACACTTGGAAAGTTATAGGGGTCTTTGGTGCAAGGAACCCAAGAAACACCAGTCATGGATAGGAATCTTCATGGGTTCATCTTCACATATTTTTAATCATGGTTAGATCCTAGAGATTAACCATTCATTTTGATTAGATTGGTCTCATTGTAAAGTCAATCCATCTAAGGTGTCTTTATAAACCTAAGGTTGATTAGACTCATGACCTATGATAGGATAAGTAGGTTTGATTTTTTTGGTCTAATAAAGGTCCTACTATAGGATCTAAGGGTCTTCTAAGTCATTTTAATAGGTCTAGAGGTCCTAATAGCAATATTTTGCAACATTGTCAAAAGTTGCACAAATGTTGTTGAGAAACTTTTAAAAGTTGCTATGAAACTTTTTCATTATTGTTGTTTCAAACTGTTCATCATGGGATCAAACCATCAGCTCCATCAGCTCTAGTTGGCTGGGTAAATGCTAGGGGAGACCTTTTTTTGCTTGTGAAGCATCAAGAACATTCGGGCGCAAGTTGGACCCAAGTGTTCTGAAGGTGCACTAAGCCAGATTGGGCAGCAATTTTTGGAGACATACCTCAGACCTCGTTAGAGATATCAAAGATTTATGAAGTGCTCAAGGACCATCTTGGGAATGCCTACAAGCATGTGGCTCAGTTCTGGGAGATTCCACTCGAATTCAATTTGGCGACCCAATCTTGGTTGGTGCAAAAAGTTGCATTGTTGCTCAATTGAAATTTGTTTAATGGTGAATATTTCAAACCGTTCATCAAGGGAACAAACCATTAGCTCCATTAGCTCCATTTGGCCAGGTAAACACTAGGGGAGACCTTTTTTTTCTTGCAAAGCATCAAGAACATTCTGGCACAAGTCAGACCAAAGTGTTCCCAAGGTGCACTAAGCCAAATTGGCCAGCAATTTTTGGAGAGCCATATCTCGGACCTCGTGAGAGATATCATAGATCTGTAAAGTGCACAAGGACCATCTTGGGAAGGCCTAAAAACATGTGTCTCAGTTCTAGGAGATTCCACTCGGATTCCATTTGGCAACCAAATCACGGATGGTGCCAAAAGTTGCATTATTGCTGAATTGAAAGTTTGTCAATGGTGCATCTTTCAAATCGTTCATTATGGGACCAAACCATCAGCTCCATCAGCTCTAGTTGGCCGAGTAAATGCTAGGGGAGACCTTTTTTTATTTTCAAAGAATCAAGAACATTCTAGCGCAAGTCAGACCGAAGTGTTCCCAAGGTCTATAAGACCATTCGTCAACCCACTCTTTTGATTCACATTCCTCACACTCAAAATTCATACAAGACAAGCAAAAACATGCCATTAATCTAGTATAAATACCCAATGATGCTGCATTTTAACTTATAAATGAGTGCATGTCACTTGATCCTATAAGTGTACCTCAATCTAGATAGTTTTCAATGTAAGACTCGCCTATCAAACAAAAAAATCTATTAACCATATACTTACCTTCATTACCCGTTCCCATCGTAGAGTTGCATCATCACACAATTGTTTCTCCATTTATTAACTCTGCACCACCTTTGTACTTCAATTCCTCTCTGGAAAGATCTCTTTTTACACATGCACCCACATCATCATGCTCGCCTTTTCCATGCCCCACCTCGATTAAATTCCAAAAATGTTGAACGCCACTTGTCACATGCATCCTACTCAACCAATATAACATCCTTTCATTCTTAAATTGTGAGGTGAGATTGTCTGACCATATTATGTGTTGGTTGTACTCAATACCTCTTTCCCTTAAAATCTCATAGAAGCCTTTGAAGAAACCTTGCACAAAATCTGATGAATGTGTGTGATCGTCATTGATGTAGAAGTGATACTCTCTTAAAAACTTTCTATTTGTGTTTGTGCTATCATGTGCATGCAAGAATGCTATATGTACAAAGATCATCACTTCTATAGAATGGAAATAAAATGCTTGCACTTCATTCTAAGGTTTAAGTGTATAATTCTCAGCAAAATAAACAATGGAGACAATAGTACCAAGGGGAAAAGTGTCCTTACATATCTTGAATTGCTCATCCAACCACCTAGCTCTATGAGAATGACGTATGTACTCATAAACTAGTTTCTCTTTAAATATCTTCATAAAATCAGCTACGCATATATCATTTTTCACTAACTCACACCTCTTAAGTTATTTTCCATCTTTTAGACCATAAGTTACTGTCTTGTATTTTCC
>MU224050.1:727122-775770 GCA_018584345.1 Thuja plicata | reverse complement strand
ATTTCAAAAACCCCATCTAGATAGAAGGCAACAGGTCGAATCACACAGGCAGGCAGGATGAATAACTCATATTCAGTCTTGTTTGTATCTGGTGAAGAAGGACTATGTTGAAGTGTGTGGTTGATTACAAAGGCCAAAATTAACACATACACTAACCATATAACTTTTTCTATTTTTGAACAACATTAGTATAGTAAACTTTAATTTTCTTTAACAGTGTCTTGACAGTCCTCACAGACACATGTCTACCATTTTTTAATAACTTTTGATATTCTTACCAAATTACAAATAAATTACATATTATTTTTCTACACTTGATTCTATACACTTTAAAAAAAAATTTCATTTTCGATTATTTTGATGCAAGTTATGTCCAGCGCACGAACATGTACCAAATTTTCAGGATGGATCACTTCAAAAAATCACAAAAAACAAAATACTCATCATAAAATTACAAAAAAATACACAACTTATATATCTCACTCTTACCTATCATCCTATCAAAGGGATTTGAAAAATACTGAATATAACTGTATCTTTTGTATAGCGCACGGAAACAACTATGTTACATTTTTCTAAAAAAATTAGGAACAGGTTTTCATGCACGCAAGGTTTGACCCTCTTAATCTTACCGATTTTTTTTAAAAAATAGTATTTTAGAACTAGATTCAGAGTACTACAATTTTTATTTTTTACACATCTTATTTTGAGTGCATGACCCTCAAACGTCTATTCCAAGTTCAGGTTTACCCGATTTCAAAAAAAATGTGTCTGCTTATACCCCCTTTTTGGTTCACAACTTCGTGCACATATCGATGAGATACATTAACTCCAAGAAATATAGTCCTGGCCGCATCCAATATAGTTCTATTTCTTCTCTTCATCCTTAGTTAATTCAATCTTAACCTCCTTTAGTTCAATCTCTTTTCCCTCAGTATTGTCCTTTACTACTTCTTTGACCTTATCAATTAGCTTGTTTTGCTCCTCAATCTGGTCGGAGAATTTCTTACCAACATCCAAGGTCACAAGAGTGGTATTCTCTCTGATCTTCACAAGTGCTTGAATGGTGCTAAAAAATGTCTAAGTAATCATACTTAAAGCTCGTAGTGTACTTCTAACATATTTCCCAATACATTTCAAAAATTTGTTTCATTCCTAGTCAACCATGAAGTTCCAGGTGATCAAACTATGTTACCTTTCAGATATTGTGACCAAGTATGTAGCTTCCACACATATCCTTATACCTGTATCTAAATTTGCATCATCTAAATCTATAAATCAGGGGCTAGATAATATAATTTTATATTTCTCTAAAATTCCCCCTAAGGCCATGCTTGGCCATTTAGGCTAATGTGGTAATAGAAACATCAGGCAAAGATCCAGTAGCATCTACTGACTCTCCCCGATCCTTAGACTCAATTTGATTCTTTAATTTCCATACCTAATCACTTTCCTTGTTTCCTTCATTCACAAAAATGTGGTTGAACTCATCCATGTATTTTGTCATGTTCTTACCAACATCACCAATGTTCCTCTTTATCACTGTAGGTGGTTTCTTGTCGCTAGCTAGTCCATTATGTCTGCAAACATTTTCTGTGTCCTTGATTATTGCATTTATAACATGTAGGTGGTGGTATGTTCTGATTAACCTACAATCTTCAATTTCTTGCAATGTGCCCAAAGTTGTTGCGCTTATAACATGTGATCTTAGTTGTTCTTTCCTCATAGAGGTAATCTTGCTTCTTCGATGATTGATCAAGTTTTCTACATTCTGCCTTCTTGTGACCATATTCATAGAAATTGAAAGAATAACCACTAAAGGACTTATAAGGAGTCTTACCTCTGTAATCCCTCTTCATGTGACCAATTTTATTGCATCCAAAGCATCTTCCTTTGAAAGGTATAGTTTTCACATTAGGGTTTTCATTTGTTTTGCCTTCAGATTGTCTTTCTTGAGATTTAGGACATTCAGCTTCATCAAAACCAAATCCAGTATTATCACCCTTAGGATTTTTTTGTTCAAGTTGTGCATCAATCTTGTTGCTTCTCACATGAAGTTTCTCTCTGTGATTCTTTGCCTCAACAATTTCTCCCTTGATTATGATATTGTACTTCTCCAATTCTTGATACCTAGTTTTGACATTATTGATTTCTAGCTGCATTTCTCCCATCTAAACATTTGCATTCTTCAAGGGTTCTTCAAGTCCTCTCTTCTCATCTTTCTATTGCTGAATTTCCTTAGCCAATTGCAAAGTAGTGACTTCACATTCATGCTTTAGTACTTCCTTTTCCTGTTCAAAATTTTCAATCAGATCAGATGAATCATTTTCAGGTTTTTTTATCATCTCTACAAGTTCCTTCTTTTTGTTCTTTGAAAATTCAAGCTACTCCTTAAGCCTCTTGATGTAATCTTCAGCTCTTCTCAGTTTGAATTTTAATTCCACATTATCAGCATTAGCCTTATCCAGGTCATCAAGTGTTGCTTCTTCTTTCAAATTTCCTGAATCCATCAAGATCTCCCTCAAGTTGTTAGGCTTTCTCTCCAAGGGCCACAAGCTCTTATACCAATTGTTAGGATCAAGCAATACCGAGAAGGGGGGGGGGGGTGAATCAGTGTTGCAACACTTTTAACTAATCTCAACCATTTTAAACTTAACCATGCAATAACATAAATAATAAGAATTTACACATAAAGAAGATAACTCATAACACCATGATTTGTTGTCGAGGAAAACCCTGTTAAGGGAAAAACCCCAATGGGAATTAACACCCACAAGTAATTCACTAGAAATATTGTATGCATGTTAGAAGATCTAGCCCCATTAGGATCTGATTATTACATCCAATACAAATTCCCAGTTTAAAGGGTAGACCCTGTTAAGAGTCTTCTCAAACATGTTAGGATTTGAATGAAATGATGAGCTCACTGCCCAAAGTGAAGGTTAAATCCACCTTTTGAAGGTTAAACCCACCTTCTCGATCCATTGTCCAAAGAGAAGTATAAATGTATACTTATAATAGTGAATTGACTAATAGCAACTTTCTTTTCCTATAGATTTCCAATGAAGTACATTACAAACATAATCACTTCTATACATCCAACATAACTCACATCCACATGCTCACAACATCCAACACATCCAATCCATACACTTACACATCAAGATGCTGCTTTCCTTTATACAAGTTACAATAAGCAATTAGATCAGCTTGTTAAGACTTCCCCAATGCACAAACAATTACATAGAACCTTTCTAAGATACACATGGTGCCTTACACAAGTAATTAACAAATACAAATCATTAGTTACATGCCAAGATCCATAATTGACGCTTTCCAAACATTAAGAATGTTACATCTCTATGGGCGGCCTCAAATAGGTCTTCGTAAGTCCAAACTCCTCAGCTAATTTCATCAATAATAAAATGAACCAAGAATCATATTGAATGTTCTCTCATGTATATTTTCTCATGCCTTAAGCTCACATATCATATCTCATGCTCGCATCCAAGTTATCCCAAAAACTAAGAGACCATCTCTTTTATTATCTTCTGTCACTACACTGTAAGCAATCTTTACCAAAACAACTATAACTCATGCAAACAAAATATCAAATCTAGCGACCTTAGATATAAGGTGTACATACTTCCCTCTACACAAATCCATGCTTGCATATACTGAAATACCATACACTTTTTGTACACAACTATCAATCTTGCCTGTACATGTGATAACCAGTCTTACTAAAAATTCTAATGCATCCATCTGAAACATATGTTGACATCAATGAAAAAACATGATGTCAACACCTCAAACAGAAGCAATTCTAACATGATTAAGCTAATAAAAAATGATCATACCCTATAAAAGGGAGTATGTCATCACTCAAATCCAACTCTTTACAAGCCCATTGGCTAGCATAAAAGAATATGTCCAACTTCTCTGCTATGTTTAAGAAGCCTTTACATCTGTTTTTCTAGGTAAAATCTCTCATTCTAAAGAAAACTTCCAGCATCCCAATGTCTAAAAAAAATTTACTAAAGTCTTTATGTTTATCTCTTTCCCACCCTACACCTCCTTTCTTATCTGATAGCCTTAAAATAACATTGAAGTCTCCACCCAGGACAAACACTTAATTTTTTTTTCTCTATGAAGTAACTCTGACAAGGCCATCAAAACCTCTCTAAGACTCTCCAAATAATTTGGTCCATAGACATTAATAGGTTCAAAATTATCTCTCAACTGTTTAGACTCGACATGGTCCCATTGCCAAGATCTATCCAATTGAATAAATATGATGTTTATGACATCCAGATTCCAAAGAATCTCAATACCCTTAGAGGCTCCTTGAGCCTCAACAACAAAACTCTCCCATCTACTGAATTTCCTCCTAAAAAACTACACCTCTTTATTACTAAGTTTTAGTTCTTATATTAAAACAATATCAGGGCATGTTTGATCAAGGAACCTCTTGATCAAAAAAATATTGTCAGGGGCACTACGACCCCTGAAATTATACGAGAGGACCTTCATTGCTCCTGGGAAAATGATACCCTTTTCCCAATCCTAATTTAGTTTTTCCTTCCGCACATCCTATCATGTATAGTGGAGCCATACCTTATTTCCTTCCCCGCTTCTTTTTCTCACCAACTCTACTTTTTGTATTCTTTTCTTAGGATTGAGAAATATATCTCTTTTCAACAATGA
The DNA here is from genome assembly GCA_018584345.1 of Thuja plicata. NCBI lineage: Eukaryota > Viridiplantae > Streptophyta > Pinopsida > Cupressales > Cupressaceae > Thuja > Thuja plicata. The sequence continues at coordinate 771,063 of MU224050.1, read as the reverse complement.
CCACAATAGTATCCACACCCAAATCTTCTCCACCAATCTTCATCTGAACAACCTTTTGTTTCATATTCCTAACTCTCCTCCATATCCTTCTCATCCTGAAAGGATTGATCCAAATTTATAATAGGAGAAATGAGAATTCCCTTAAAAATAATTAATTCCATGTCTTCAAAGTATCCATTATCCCCATCTTGTCGTAAATGAGGATTTACCATGTTCACATCCCTGTCAATCACTACATCAACCTTCTTTGAGGACTGCTCCATGAAGGAAATAAGCTCATCCTCCTCTATTGATTTTGATAGACACTGGTTTTGTTTTTCCCCAGAGTGACATGAAGTTCTTGGTGACTTGGGAGGAGAGAAGATCTTTTTTGATACCCTCTCTTCCAAATTCCTCCCTGAAATATGTACATCACGTCCATTATGAAAGCCTTGAAAACCAATTTTTCAAGGGCTAGACATGGAAATAAATTGTGCGACCATGGTCTCACATATATTATGTAAAGAACCCAACACCTTACCCATCACATCCTCACTCCTTATGAAAAAATCATTTGTGCTAGGGACAAGAATGTCAATCTCCTGACTTTGGTATTCAAGGTGTTTTTCTTCTAAATGGGGAAGGTCCCTAAAATAATCTCCATAGTATTTTCAGCAGAAATGGTCACTTCCCTTCCATAGTACATCACCTTCAAACAATCTAGGTCTTCTACCCAAGCCTCCCCCTATCTTTCCAAAATAATATCAATTAGCGCATTTCCTTGTAACCCTTTTACCTCTATAGTCCTTGGGAACTTACCATTTGGGTGTCCAAAACCCTTACACTCTGGACATGATTTCATAAGATCTTCGACCTTAATTTTTTGTTTCTAGATTCCCTTCCCTATTCTATTCTCAACCACTTCAGGTAAAGGATGAATTTCTTTCCATAGTATGCATAGCCTGGCATACATACATAAATTCTTAGTTTTGACGACTTTATCAACACTAATTAAGTTCCACAGTTTATCCCCAATCAACCTAAGAGTGTCCTTATACTAGTATTCATGAGGGAGGTTATAGATTCTAATCCATATTGGGACCTCCTCCACTTCTACCATTTTTGGGTAAAAATTTGGAACCCAATCTTTAATGTAAAATCCTTTCCTATCCATAAAAAATGGGCCGCTACCCAAAACCCATTCCTTATCCTTATCGTTCGAGAAAATAATGATGTAAAAACCATTTGCTAAAGTTTTGATTTGAAATATTTTTCCCCAATGAATATTACACCATTCTCTAATCTTTTTAAAAGCAATCCATGGGCCACTCAATTTAAGAAAAAAATCCCTCTCCCGTAGAAGGGAAAATATTTGCCCCATTCTTTATTATCAATCTAGATAATAACAATTATAGAATTCTCAACATTAGAGCTTACCTTCACTCCTTGATGTTTCATAGCATTTTCCTTTGGTCTCTAGAATTTTTTCTCCTACTCTTTTAAAGAAAGGGGTTTATGAATCCACGTGTTCGCAAAGCCCCATCTATTCTTGAAGTGCATGTCTCCTTGGCCATATTCACGATCCTAAAGAACTCTCATTTCCTTTTTTGGAGCCTTCCATGCTTTCTCTAGTTGATTCAATGTATTAAAATGATCTTTGTTATTTGTTTGAAAACCCATGTGAGATTTTCCATACCTGTTTTGCTGCCTTGAAAAAAACCTATCCCCTGTATTTTCTTAAAAACCAGTCTGATTTCTCCTATTGAAGGGCCATCCTCTGTGTTTGTTTCCATCTTAATCTGGCCCCTTGTGCTTCCTAAAACCTATCCAATGTGACCTCTCCTGCTCTGCCATCATTAAGAGAAACATATATAAGTGTCATTTATTACAACAATGTATGAACACCAAATATTTATCACATAATTTACTTCAATATAACTCCCTTATGATTGTTTTGGGTGTTGATAGTGTATGTTTTTCAATGAAAATTTGGGAACACATTTAATAATTGATCTTGGTGTACAGAAAAAACATCCTTATGGGGTATAGACAGACCATCTTGCACAGTGGATTTTCAACAATGAAAAATGGGTGGATAAGATTGTCGACCAGAAGATGAAAACTGTTAGGATGGTGCGACCTGCAAATTATTTCAAAAAAATTATCAAGGAAGAACTACATCAAAATATTCTTTCCTCTCATTTGGAACAAGACATTTCTATAGACCTTAGTGTGTATTTTAAGGAGGGAAAGTGTATGGACATGTAAAAGGGACTACTTCCCACTCTAGGCATCCCCTGGGCTTGCACGGAACAATTCAATGTCATGGATTTATGTCATTCACGATGTGGGATTTTAGGGACAATTACAGGAAAAAATTTGGTCGTGTTGTTGCCCAAAAATGATAGTTTGGATTTCCTATGGACTTGCCAATCAAATTGAAAATATAAAATAGACCCAGTTCAGAAAATCAAATTTCATATCTCCAGTAAAAATATTATGTTCGTACAATCTTTTTTGAGTTTTCGGCCAAAGCCAAATCCAAAAGATAGGTAGTTATTAATTAGTTTGTTGATTATTTTTTCAAAAGAATTTTTTAAATTTTAACATAGGGTGGTGTCTCTTCACCCTAAAGGGGTGTTAAAACAATTGATCCACATATATATGTGGTGTAAAATGTAAACAAAAAAGGAGAAGAAATGGATTGTATAATAGAATTTGATCACAATTGTAACATGAACTTTAATGTACTATTTTTCAACATTAATAAAGAGATAAGTGGTTTTTCTTTCACTTATGGTAATAGTTTTTAATTCTTTTCAGTTAGTCTCTCAGATAAATCTATTTAGATAGATTGTTTCATTGTGTTGAATTCTCATGTTATTTGTAAAGTGAAATATATATATAGTTTGATCATCAGTTGAAAGGTGTGGTTGACAAACTTTCCTCTATTCTATTGGTCTCTCAAAGACCGAGTTAAATTTAGTAGAACTAATGGTATAATCTGGTTTCAATTATAATTCATGTAGAAGCCCTTGAAATGATGGTCTTGTTATATACAATTTATTAAAATTGTCTCTGAGGTGTATGTAGGATTGATATAGAATTGACTCTATTTCCCAAGTAGGAGTAATGAACTGATCTTATCAATAATTGGAATACAGTCATTCAGTTCATTGTTCAAAGTTTGTGATATTTTATTCCTTTGATCTATTTCATTTTATATACCTTTTGTCAAACATTTACTATTAATCAAAGCATTTCAATTTTTGCAGCATTTAATACATAATTGATTGAGATACTTACAATTTGATTTCTCTCAAGTTTACATGTCACCTTGAGAGAATCCACAAGTTTTATATTCAGTTACCTACTATAAAAATGCTTTGAATCAATAGATTTGGTTAAGGTACAGTCCTACCAGCCTTGGCTTTGTAGAGCCAAAATTGCAGAAGTTCAAACCTCCATTTGGTTGAACTTGTTAGTTGGAAAAAATAATTGGGTTTCCTAGAATTGGGTTGGAAAGTCCATAGGAAATCCAAACCATCATTTTTGGGCACCAACAGAGAGATTGGATGTTGATTTGTCTTGGTTGAATTGTAAGGGGGAAATACCTTTAACTATGAATCAATATGAATTTATGTTCCTTGATAGATTCTCTCAACTACATGAGGTCTCTGTTGATTTTTCTTCACCCTCAAAACTTGAGTCTTTAATAGTTTTTCAGCCTACTCTCCCATCTACCAATCCCCTATGGCTAAAATGTATCCCATATCTTCAGGGAAACATAGGGGTAGACCGTCAACTTCTAGAAAAACCCAATTGGAAGTTGATGATGGAATACAAAGAACCTTATTCACAACCATAAGACCGAGGACAGAAAAAAGAATCCTTCTTTTAGCCCCACTTTAACAAGGGTATCCATAACTAAGCAAAATCTGTAACCTGGGTATATTGTTGGTGGATCTCTAGCTTCTAAAAAAAATCATAAGAAGAGGGGGAGAGATTATCCCCCTTGAGGGAAATGAGGTTTATATAATGGAATATTAGGGGCTTAAATGCCCCTAAAAGGGTGCATTATTAAGTGCCAATTGGAAAACATCAATTTTAATATTTCCATGCTTCATGAAACTAAATTATCGGATCAAGTTGCCTCTCAATTTTCATCTTATTGGAACCCTTCAAGTACTATATCTTCTCCTATTGTTGTCTCTTTGGGTGGCCTTTCTATTTTGTGGGATGATAGAAAGGTCTATGCAATTGGTTTCCTCTGCTAAAAACTAGATACTAACTCTTGTTAAAATTTTCTCCTCTAAAATTAGGTTCTGGATCTTCAATATTTATGCCCCATCTTCCATCACTAGTAAGGAAAAAATATGGCAGTTTCTTGGTGAATCGCTTGAGTTCTTAAGTGGGAACTTGTTGTCTTGGGTGGGGACTTCAATTCCATCCTTCTTGACAATGGAAAAATGGTTGGGATCATCCCTTGCAAGAGAATTATGTCAGATTTTAATCTTTTCATGTCCAATAACAAATTGATGGATGTCTCCTAAGAAGGGTCATTTCACATGGACCTATAAAAGATCGGATTTTTCTCAAATTATAGAAATGATTGACCACTCTCTACTTTTTGATCATTGGCTTTCCATTGATAGTGATTTCTATTCCTTCATCCTCTCTAATCTTGGATCAGACCACTTCCCAATCTTGTTTTACATATCTGAACATAGTTCCTATAAGAGAGGTTCATTCAAGTTTGAGCCCGTGAGGTTCAGAGATGCTTCCTTCCTCCCTCTGCTAAAAACTTGGTGGGAGAATTGTCAAGCTATAGAAGGATCTAAAATATATCATATTACCAAAAAGATATATTATATGAAAAAAAGAATTAAGGAACAAAATACTTCCCATTTTAAGAACATTTTTCAAGAAAAGGCTCACATTGAATATGAGCTGGTTGATCTCAATACTCATGTTATCAATTATGGTATGGATAAAAAATCCTTTCTTCTCAAAAATTCACTCAAACAGTCCCTTGAGGAAATCCTCTTAAGGGAAGAAATGTATTGGCAGAAAAACTCTCATGAGCTTTGGCTTATAGATGGAGATAGGAACACAAATTTCTTTCATGCCTCCACTAAACAGAGAAGACTAAAAAATAAAAAATTTAGTATAGAATCTGATTCTAGTACCCTCCAAGATGAGGATGACATAACTAGAGAAGCAATATCCTTCTGTAGAAGCCTCCTTACTGAGGAACATGTTGAGCCAAAAGACTCAAATTTTAATGCAATTCCTTTGTGTGTGACAGATTCTGACAACCATGTATTAATGTCTCCTTTTACCATTGATGAGCTCAAATTTGTTATCTTTTCTATGACCTTGAGACCTGATGGTTTCACTATGCTTTTCTTTCAAAAATACTGGGAGTTTATTAGCCTAGAGATTTTAATCTCTCTTGAAGAGAATAAGAGGAATAAGAAAATTCTAAGGTAATTAAATAATACTTGGATTGCGCTTATCCCAAAGGTTGATAATCCTAGGACCTTTGCTGATTTTAAACCAATTTCACTGTGCAATACCTTATACAAATTTTTTACCAAAGCTATTTTCTTGAGATTAGCCAAGATTATTCCTAAAATAATATCAAAGGAATAAGGAGGCTTTGTACCTGACAAGGAAACCCCTGAGGGGGCTATCCTTACATGTGAAATTTTGTATTCTATTTATTTTGAAAATAAATGTACTATTATTCTCAAACTAGACATGATGAAATCTTACTATTAGTTCAACTAGAAGTTTCTTCTCCTTGTTCTACAAAGAATTGGTTTTCAAAGGGGATGGATTAAATGGATTTATACTTGTTTCTCAACCCCCAGGTTTTCTATCATTATAAATGGTACCCCAAGGGGATTCTATCCTTCTTCTAGGGGAATCAGACAAGAGGATCCATTTTCCCCCTTCCTCTTTATTATAATGGATTAAGGTCTTAGTTGTGTCATAAAAAAATGGCAATGCTTTATCTCTCTAAAGAGGGGTGAAGGTGAGAAACTTAGATGAAAGTTAAACCCACAATTTATTTTTTGATGATACTTAATTTTTTTGTAGAAGATAATATGCATGAATCCAGGGCTATCAGGAGGGTCATTGATGATTACTCTTCCTCATCTGGTCAGTAGGTGATCCTGCAAAAATAAAAAAATATTTTTCTTAAGATAGGAAGAACTCGTTGGTTGGGTTTTTCTTTGGGCTCCTTCCCTTGCATATGTTTAGGTATACTTTTCTTCATAGGATCTGAAAAACATTATAAGATTATTTCTTCCATTTCTAATAAGATGTTATCTTGGAAACACAAATGGTTGACCGTCTATGGGAAATTATGATTATTAAATCGTAACTAAAATATTCTCTTAGGAAGTTCTTGTGGGCGAATAATGTTCATCAAAAGCACAAGTTGCCTCTTTTGGCCTAGGACAAGGTTTTTCTCCCCAAGGACCTCAAGGGGGTTGGAATTCATGATATGTCCCTTCAAAACAAAGTGCTGGATGTAAAATTACCATCGAAATTGTATCAGAATCCAAACTCTAAATGGTCCAAGCTTATGTATTCTAAATATTTGGATTATCCTATAAGGAAGAGACTTTTTACTACAACTTCTCTACTCAAGGTTTCTAAAGTTTATAATTTCATCTCGTCTTGTAGAGATTTGATACGTCCCTCCTTATCATGATTGATTCATGATGGTTCTAAATCCCTCTTTTGGGATGATTCCTGGAATGGGTTCCCCACTTTATCTTATATCTTAAATTGGTCCCTCCTAGAGACTACCTTATAAGATACTTGGGGTATCTATGTTTGTGATTACTTTATCATTGACCCTTCCTCTTGTCCTCCATCTTCTATATGGAAGGATTTCTCACTTTTAGATGTTCCTCAAGATCCCATTTCTCATTTAGTGTATGAGTTAGATAAAATAATGGTGATTTATAGTACTCATGAGGATGAGCTTATTTGGACTTAATCGAGCCATGGATAGTATAAAACTAAATTTTTTTATGAATCTAACATTTGTCTGAATATATAGATAGGTGGCCTTCTTATTTACTTTGGGCTCCTACATGTCTCGCCAAGGCAGGAGCTTTTGCTTGGATTACTATCCAAGACAAAATTCTTTTGGGATGAGGTTGAACAAACTTGGAATTACAATTGTTTTCCCTTTCACCTTTTGTGGTTACTTCCTAGAATCACCTAATCATCTATTTCTTCATTTTCCTTTCTTGATGGAATGTTGGTACTAGATCTTGTCCAGATTGGGTTGGTTATCTATGGTTGGACCTGATCTTTTGACATTCTTTAAGAGCTAGCCGATTATCCATAGGACCTCTTTTTTTGCACCCCTCTTGGAGATTATCCCCTTCATCATTTTTTGGAGTATCTAGCTGAAAATAAGTAATAGGATATTCAAGAAGAGATCTTCTTCACTTTCTAAGGTTATTTACAAGATTGAACACTCTATTTCAGAGGTAGCCATGTCTTATATTTATAAGAATATTGATCATTGTAACACTTTCACATATTGGGATAGCTTTGATCAAAAGTCATGGCCATCATTAAAATCCATTCCATCTAGAGGATGCACATCACAAATTAGTAAGTCTCAACTCCACCGCCAATCTATTCTGTCTCCTCCTCTTGAGGGGTTCTATAAGATAAATTTTGATGGTGTGTCTTGGGGTAACCCAAGTTTATCTGGGGTTGGTGTTGTTATAAGGGATTATTTTGGCAAGATTATTAAATTTGTTGGTAAGAAAATCCCAATGGGCTCTAGCAACATTTTTCAAATTGAGGCTTTAATTTTAGGGATCTCCACTTCCCTTGGTCTGAACATTAAAAGTCTAGTTATTGAAGGGGTTTCAGTGGTAATTGTGTGTGTGAAATAGTGCACCTATTACCTGTAACACAAAACTTCAATAGATCATTATATTAGTGAAAAATCATTAAAAAGCAAGGGTTTCAAGATAAACACTAAAACCGATCTATTGCTTCCTATCTAGGAGTTTGAAGAATGCCATAATCTTGCCCTCAGATTAGGTACAAATCAGTGACAAATACAACCTAAGAATGGAAGATTTAAATCAAAACTAGTCTAAATGCTCACTAAACATGCATATTAGCTCTAAAAAGCATGATAATAACAATGCACAATATCAAAAGTACAATGCAATATGGATTTGTAATTAATCTAAACAACATAACAATACATTTTTACTCTCAAATTATGGGCCATTTGAGCTCAAAAACTCCTATTTATAGAAGAAATGAGGAGAGAGAGGGGGGACAAGAGTCATTAATGGAGTTGTAAAAATCATTAATGAGGTGTAAGAGGAATAAATGCCAAATGAATTCATGAGGCATGGGCTTGAGGAATCTTCATTAATAAGGCATTAATGGGAGCCTTTAAGAAGCATGGGAAGGGTGTAAGAAGCAAGCTTGAGATGGTGGACTTAGAGAGAGTCAAGCTTGAGAAAGTTGACTTTCTCAAGTGGGTTGAGGTTCCTAATCACAAATTTAGGAATGTGACATCATTAGGAGGTGGGTTAGGATTAGATTAGGATTAGGATTAGACTTAGCATGGGGGAATAGGTTGGGATGGGCTTGAACCCATGGTTAAGGTGGTTGAGATAGGTTAGCTTAGGGGTTAAAGGGAATATTAATGAAATGAATTATATTAAATATATTCATTCAAAAATAGGAATATTAATTATTTAAGCCTTTAATTAATTAACTAGGACTATAGCCAATTAATTAAATTAATTTAGGCTAGAAGATAGGCTTTTGCAAGTGATTAGATATGATAGGGATTTATTTAATTCCTTTTAAATTAATTACCTTAGCCAGGTATTGATTTGAATTGTTTGAATTGAATTGATTGGCTGAGGTGATTAATAAAAATGAGTGATTAAATCACTTAGGAGATTAAATCTGATTTGAATGAATTATGCCAGCCGATTGAAGAGTTGTCTAGACATAATTGGGGGTATGATCACACTTAGGGAAAATAGGGTCTATGGTCAAAGCAGACCAAATCTAGGTGGTTATAGTAATTTACCAAGAAATTATAAACAAATGTACAAGTTTTTGGAACCTTAAATATCATTTGGAGAAGGTTTTGATACAACTTTAAGCTTTGTCTCATTATGAGGTCAAACATCACTTTCATGAGATTAATGTGGTTGTTGATTTTCCTACAGACAAGGTTATTGATGATAATACTCCTGTATAATATGTATAAGAGGAAGCCTTATCTTTTTTGATATAGTTTCAGGTTATGATGTCTACCCTATAACATAAAGCACTAAATTAGTTTGGGTAGATATTATCATATTCTTGTCTATTTTATCAGTAATGGGGGATCTGCATAACATCGCTTGACTTATGTGGTTAAGTCGGGACAAATTATTCAAAGGTGATTGCTTAAATTTTATAATCATAGTCCATTGTTTATCTGGTCAGGATGAGTCTTCTTCCTGTTTTGACCTTCAGTGGCCTGAAAATGCTTGTACTACTCTGATGGATTTCTCATAAAATTCTTATGGGGGTTTAAGGTGGGGATTTACAATCTTTTAAATGCTCTAAGTTTTTTAGTATGAGGAAATTCAACCCCTGACTTATATATTGCATCTTCTCAAATAAATGAATACCTGGACAGGGTGAGGCAAATTGTCTTCTTCTCTTGATCTTAACTTCATTTGTTTGGATATGCTTTTGGTTCCTATTATTGTTTGTGGCACATTTCCTCTCAATTGGTTTTTTCATTTATATTGGTGAATTTTGTGATGATTATTGTAACACTCCAAAATTGGCACCTTACAATTCTAATAAATTTTGGTGCATTTTCTCATCATCGAAGTCCTATTGTACTAGGAAAAGTCTCAAATGCAGAAAACCTAAATTTACATAAATCTTATAACATATTTAATTCCTAAATTTCCAAGAATTATTAGCTAAAAATCCCTATGATTAATTAATTTAATTCTAAAGTCCTAATTGATTTTAAATTAAATTAATTCCACCCCCTTTAGCTAATACACATCAAGGGAATTAAATAATTATTTGGTTATTTGAATGAATTATCCTCACTCAAATTCAATAATTCAATATGAAAAGCCACCCATGTGGCAATCATTCATTCATTTAATTAAATAATTCCTCCATATTTTGTCTCACCTTCCTCAATGGAGATGAAGAGTCAGTCGTTTCTTTCCAAGAAACTCTTCATCCTCTTTTCAGGATCTTCTATATTATGGACCTTCTTTCCTTCATTTAAGAGAGCAATTTGAGAGTACCAAAACTATAGCGAATTCTTGTCTCAATTCTCTCATATTTTTAAGCTTTTGTTGCATAATTAGTGTAATTTAATTTATTTTAATGGCATTTTTCATCTTAATTTAGTTTGTTTATCTATCAAATAGCTTAATTATGTTATCTTTTTCAAGTTCTTAGCTTAAAATTTGCATTTTCATTCTTAGATTACAATTGCATCTCTCATATAGAATAACTTCATTTCAATTTTCAATGCTTTCAAATCCTCCATTTTAGCAATGGTCTATGGTTGTTGGCTCTCGTTTTGAGAGTAATTAAACACCCCATCTAAATAGGAGGCAATAGGTTGATTCAATCGATATTGTGGAATGAGAATTTCATGTTCATCTTCAAAATTCAATGATTGAGCAATGACTATGTTGTGTTGTGCCTGATTTAGAGGTCAACATTCAGACACATACATTTTGGCGCCCATCGTAGGGCAGAAAATTGATTTCTGACCTCTCTCAAAAAATTTTATGACAAAATTTTGTACTTTGTCATACGACCGTACTTCTTTGTGTACGTATTCTCGTGCAAGAATTTTGAGCATATTGTGTGAAGTTTTGTACTTTCTTGCATGAAGCCTTGTACTTCCTCATGCGAGACTTGGTGCCAGTTTTTTAATTTCACAGTTTCTGCAAATCGTTGTTACTATTTTCTTAATTATTCTGACATGCTGCTATTTTTATTTCTCTAATTTCTCTGACAGCATAACAGTGGGCTGCAGGACGCTTGACAAAGACATAAACTTGCTAATGGTTTGCTTGCAGGACAGTTGTCAAAGATCATTTTAAAACGTTGTGCTATTTTATTTCTTTCATCACATAATATAACTAGGGCCTTGTTAAAATTTATTGGGAATCTTAATAGCAAAATAGGGGAATAGGATCTTCATTACATGGAAGTGATGCCCATGGATGAATCCAAGACCTAGATGTTTCTAGCATGATGGAGAACTAGGGAAGCAAGGAAAGTTAACAAACCTTTAGCACGTTCACTTGTTAGGGGATTATGCTCTTCTCTCTTTGAGAGAATCAGAAACCCAAAATCTTGTGAATAGGTTGGAGGAGAGTTATCTCGGTGATGAATATGTCTTGCATATTTGGGTAAGGTGAAGAGGTAGAGAAGTATTCTCTTCTCTCTTTGAGAGAATCAAAAAATCTGACCCTCAAATCTGAGCCAAGTTTTGTGTCACCTTTAGAGGGCTTGCTGGAAGTTAAACCTCTGGGAATGACCCATGTGAGTACACACCTATCACCGGTGATTCCACCTCACTATAATAAAGTCTTCTTTGTCGAGTCCAAATAATCCAAAGCCATGGTAACTTCTTTCTCATGATTCTGACTATCATCTTGAGAAAGCCTTGTTTGTTGTACTGAGCGGCGCCACTCCCAGCCTTGCTTGTGGGGGTGTATGACTTTCAACTGTTGGTGTGGCTATGAGGCCCCAGCCCTATATCAGGGACACCAAAGTTTATTGTGAATAGAAGCCCACTAAAAAATTTCTTAGTTAGATGCCTACCCGGATCACCTCCGAAAGAAGACATAATCTGTGTGCAGGGAGGGGGAAGAATATCTTGCCTAGATTCTCAACATAGGTATGCACCTAGATGCTTGGGGTGGTATATGATGCTGGCCCCTACTTTAAGGGTAACCTTTGAACATATATTACTGAGTCCTTGGAAACACCAAAAACATGGGCACCCTCTCAAGGGTAACACTGTTGTGTGAGGTGCACACATACACATAAGTCAGTGAGGCATAGATTTTGTCTTCTCTACCATTTTGCTTATAGGGATAACTAAGTGTTTTTTTCAAGTCTTAAATCATCCAATCATGATTAAACAAAGACTCCCATGATTCTTCCAAGTTGCCTTGTCCTTGGTAGAACTGTTTGCGACTACTTCTTGTGTCACTATTGCTTGATCAAAACTTTGTGCTTGTTAACGATTGCTTGTCACATTAAAACTGAGATTGCTGATCTGAAATATCATAAAATTTCCCTAAATCTAGAAATCTTGTCAGAGAATAGTTCTGACTGTGTCTCAAAATCTGATTTTTGTCTCAAAAACTGAGTTGATCTATTAAAACTTGGAGTTTTCTTGCATGAGATCCCAGAAACTGAGCATTTCCTCGCATGAGATTTCATTTTATTGCACACAGTTAAGAGTTTCCTCGCATGAACCAGCACTTTCTTGCATGAATCTATCCTCTGGTTTCCTAAAACAATGAGCTATTTCCCGTTGACCGATGAGTTTATTCCTCTGATCTGATTTTTGTTTGAGATCTGATTGCCTATTTCCCTGTTGTCTACAGCCTAAAACTGATTGTCTTGAGTTGCAAACTGACCAATTATTTCTCAAACTCATTTTGTCTCTTTGTTCTCTATCCTACCTTTCTTTACTTTTGTACCTTGCGACGCAATAGTCACATCTTAGCTGTTCTAGCCATACTCTCAATGATTTGTGCTGGGTGCATTTCACATCTTGGTTGTTCTATCCTTTAGCTCCTTTTCACTATTTCTAGAGATAGAGTTCTAAGTTGGATCCTAAGTTCTCTCTCATTTCATCTTCATCTATGCTTGTTACGACTAGAAGTGGCAACATATTTCCCATTCATGGTTCCAAAATAGGTAGAGGTAAATCTCATAATCAAGGAAGAGGTCATTCCAAACTTATTGTTCAATATTATAGTCAAGAGGGATCCTCACACTCCTCCTCTCCATTCAGTATAGATCCCAGTCTGAATCAGAAACCAGTGTTCCAGTTGTGCTATAATCCCTTGTTTCAAGATCAACAGAAGCCATTTCTTTCAGATCAACAAAAATTTGGAAGGCCATCTACTTGGGTTGACCCTATTGACAATCCTCGCTACCTTATTGATCCTTTTGATCATACAAATCATTTTGGTCCTATTGATCCTTCAAAACCCATTGATCCCTTTGACCCACCAAAAGTTACATTGGCCATGAACTTTCAGCTCGATACACACACTCACACTGAAGCTGTGCACACATCACAATCCCACATCAACAACATGGGAAGTCCTTTCGATTACCTATAAGGTCAATACAGTGAGGTCCATGATCAATCTCAAAATGATCAGGGTCAATAAGGTGAGCAACATCACCATTGCCCTCCTCCACATGACCAGAGTCAAGATCAAAACCCAAGCATTTATGAGATCCTCGGTAATGATGACGAGCCGATAACTCAAAATGACATAGATGCTGCAAAATCTAACAAGGCTCTCATCAAGATGATGGAAATCCTCCTTGTAGAAGATAAAGAGAAATATTTTCTAGATTTGGCAAACCAAGGAGTTAAGCTATCCCCAAATTTCCAAGTGGAAACACTTGTGGCTAAAGAAGAAGAGACTGAGACTACCAAATTGCAAAAGATGATTCAAGATATGAAAAACCAAATTAGCCAACTTGTAAAGGATAAGGAAAAACACACACAACAATTCATGATGGAGAGCATCTGTCCTTTTCCTTTTGATAGGAGTCTTCATAAGCCACCTTTTCCCAAAGGTGTGGAACTCCCTAACTATGATAAATATCTGGGTACCACCAATCCTTAGGATCATTTGAGAGAATTTGGGGCCCTATCTATGGAGTTCATTCATGATCAAACTTATTTAATGCATCTCTTTCCCTGAAGTCTAGGTGGACCTACCGTGGAGTGGTTTTCTCGACTACCCACCGACATTAAGACTTTTGACGAGATCACAAATCTCTTTATCCAGCATTATTCTCACAACATACAACATCTTGTCAATGTTAGGGACCTTTGCAATCTCAAGAAAAGGCAAGGGGAGCCATTCCTGACATTTCTCTAGAGATGGAGACAGCTTTGCAGCAAGTATCCTCGTAAAATACTCGAATCTGAGAAACTCGATATCTTCTTGGACAATCTCACTCCTGATTTTAGGTATCAGGTACAGCTTAAAGGTCCCCTCAATTTTGATAGCATGATTAAGAAAGCTATGAGGATAGAGGCCTTTATGGTTAAGAAAGGGGAATTGACTTTGTACAAAGACAACAAACAAGGTTCTTCCTCTTCCAACAAAGATAAAGGGAAGTTTGTTAACAAGAATAGGGATGTTGTGAATGATGAAGTGTTTGATAATGTGACCCCGGCTTCTTCAAAACCAGTTTTCAATCTTACTTCTATCATACAAGCAATCAAAACCATTGAAAAGGCTGGAATAAACACTCAACCACCTTCTAGATTCTATAGCAAAAAACCTTGGGCCCCTCGACCCAAGCAAGAATTTACTTCCTTGGGAGAACCGCTTGATTTAGTTTTCAAGACTTTGGTGCAAAACCAGATTCTCACTCCTTTGGAAAAGCGTCCATATGATCCACAACCATGACCCCATTTGTGGAATGACAACGCATATGTGACTATCACCAGAACAAGGGCCATAAGACTTCTACTTGTCTTCAGTTGTGCCATAAGGTCCAAGATCTGATTGATAATGAGGATATTGTTGTGGAGAATCATAATAAGAATTCAGATCACCAGGCATTTAAAGACCCCTTTCCTCATCACGAGAAAGGTGAGTCTTCCAACACTAACAATAATGACAAGGTTAACTACACACATACCACTAATGACAATGTCATCAACATGATCGATCCTGTTGAAGTTGAGTATTTTGATGTGATTAATATCAAGGGGAGTGGGGATGCTCCCAAGCCTAAGACCCCATTTTTCTTGAGAGGCTCTAGGTCTCGCTCATCTAAACCTGAATCATCTCAGGATTGCACAAACGTCGTTACTAGATCCCATGCTAAGATCACTCTCAAGGGTCCTGCCCTCCTACTACTACATCCGCACTGAAACAACTCGCAGATAAATTTGTTGTTGGCCCTACCAACAAGACCATGAAAGTGGTACCCACACCTCCTACTGCTGATTATAGCATTATCGACTAGCTGCAAAGAACCAATGCTCAAATAACCATCTTTGAGCTGTTGAAGATCTCGCCTTCTCACAGGCATATTCTGGATAAAGCCCTCGTAGAGACCAACATCCCCAAAGAGATTAATCTTGATCATTTTCAATCTATGGTGGGTCACTTGACTTCACTGCACTATCTATCTTTCTCAAAAGAAGATGACCATTCAATCAGCCACCTGCATAATGCTCCTTTGCATATAGAGGTCATGATTGGAAAAAAACTCATTCACCACGTCCTTATTGATAATGGTGCTGGCCTCAATATCTTCTCTACTCACTTTCTCGCTCAGCTAGGATATGTTCAAGATCACATAGATTCCCACAAGAAAATTACTATCAAAGCCTATGATGAAGAGGAAAGAAAGTCTAAAGGTTTAGTTGTGCTACCCATTCGGGTTGGACCTATTGAAAGAGATGTCACTTGTCAAGTGCTAGACATTCCTCTTGCTTATAACATAATATTGGGAAGACCATGGATCCATGAAATGCAAGCGGTTCCCTCTATGTATCATCAGTGCATCAAGTTTCCTTTTCGTGGTGCAGAAGTGATTGTTCCTGCTAATATGGGCTCTTCTTGTAATACGCTCACACAGTCAGCTAATAGATTTGTTCCTACTAATAGAGAATACACAAAATTTTGTGAGGTCAAGCTTAGAGACATGGAACAGACTTTGAAATTCAAAGACATAGGCATGGGGGGTATCAAATAGAACCTGTGCTATCATTAGTAGCTCTACCTTCGTCTCCTCATTCTTACAGGAGACCTTCTAAGAATAATAAATCTTCTACTACTCCTCCTAAAATAGTTTTTGATGGTGCCTTTGTACAGACTTCAAGACCACTAGAAGATGAAGATGAGGAAAGAGCTATTAAAGCTTGGCTTTACAAAGAAGAGGACATATTTGAACAAACCACCCCAGCTCGTGAACTAGATCCCAATAATGAAGGTCTTGAAATCATGAAATGCTTTGGATACAAAGGGAGTGGCCCAATAGGGATGAATGGTAATGGGCTAGTTGAGCCTATTAAATATACGGGTCAAAGGACAAAAGATACAACTGGTTTAGGCTTCAAGAAGATCTCGTTCCATCTAGGGATTAACAAATTTGTATCTAAATCTGAATCTGGACCAGAACCAGAACCTGAAGGTATAGCTGTAGTAGACACCTTAGAGGATAGCTCTGATGAGGATTCCTTTCCTTATCCTATTCCTCCAGATCTGGTAACATTCTTTGGTGAGCCAGATGATGTCATAATACATGCTAGTACAGCCAAGGCTGGCAGTGACTCCAGTTTCACTATTCCATTTACTACTCTAACATACGAATAATGGAAAGTGTCACAAGATCCTAGTTTCGAAGGTGAACAATACATACCATCACAGTTTCAAGAGCAGTTTGTGCAAGAATAGGCTGGTGTCACAAGAAATCCCAAACCTTCATGGTGCAAACATCCCAGTCAGAGTTCAGACACAGATTCCCATGAATATGAGTTTGACAAATTTTCAGAAGGATCCTATGAAAAGCTTCTCAACATATGTGATGGGGCTAGTGTAAGGTCTAATGTGTCTGATTCCATAAATGTTAATGTGTCTTCTACTACGATCGCTAGGAGTCAAATACATTCGAATACACCTTTGGATGAGATTGCTCTAGGTCTCAGCTTACTAGTTAGTGCTTTCAATGATTATACCATGAATGCACTTGAATCTGTCACTTCTCTCTCACTCCAACATCCTAAGCTAATAGACTAGAATTCCTCTTCTTCATCCAACGAAGTCCTCACATTCCAGAATGACTATGCTCTAGCCTGTTATCTCCATGCTATTGAACCTGTAACATCCTCCACTAGTGAAGACAGTGTCAGCATGACCGAAAGTGACATCAAGTATCTTAGTCATAAAATAAAAAAGAAAAAGAATAGGCACTCTAACAGTGAAAACAATATTGTGGCAGTGTTAGAGCCAAAAAAAGTAAAAAGAATAGACGTATCTAAAGGTGAAAACCTCTTCGAGGTGCTTGAGGATGAGATACTTGATGTGCTTTTGAGTCATTTCTAGGAACGATCATTGGTGCTAATTGAGCCGACTCAGCCAGTAAATTTGGGAACAAAAGAACATCCACACATTATTCAAGTGGCTAAATCATTGTCTACGAAATAACTCAAAGAATTTACAAATTTCTTCAAAGAGAAAAAGATAAAATTTGCATGGACATACTCTGACATGCCTGGTGTAGATCCTGATCTTATCATGCATCACCTATCAATAGCTCCTAGAGTAAAACCAGTCAAGGAAAAACTCAGAAAAATGCATCCACATGTGGCTCTACTTGTCAAGGCGAAATTAGAGAAACTCCTAAAAGTTGGGTTCATTAGAGAAATTAACTATGCAGAATGGATCTCCAACATAGTTCCAGTGTCGAAGGATGAAAAATCTATCATAGTCTACATCGACTTAAGGGACTTAAACAAGGCATGCCCAAAGGATGATTTCCCACTACCCAACATTGATATGATTGTGGATATGACAGTAGGGTACGAAATGTACTCCCTAATGATGGTTTCTATGGCTACAACCAAATCAAAACTGCATTTGAGGACCAAGAAAAGAATGCTTTCACTTGTGCATGGGGCACTTTCTACTGGAATGTTATACCTTTTGGTCTCAAGAATGCTGGAGCCACGTATCAGAGAACAGTCACTACCATATTTCATGATATGATGCACAAAACAATGGAGGATTATGTTGATGACACCCTTGCTAAAAGCATGGATAGGAAGGCACATCTTACTGATCTAGGCCCTATACTGGATCATGGAAAAGTTCAGACTGTGTCTTAATCCTAAGAAATGTGCATTTGGAGTTACTTCAGGAAAATTTATTGGTTATATCATCTCCGCAAAAGGAATCAAGGTGGATCTTGAAAAGGCTCAAGCTATCATGGAAATTCCTCCACCTTGCAATATCAGACAAATAAGAGGTCTTCAAGGTCAGCTTCAGTCTATCTAGTGCTTCATCTCATAGCTAGCTGACAAGTCACAACCATTTACTAAAAATCTACATAAAGGTGTCACCTATGAATGGAATAAAGAATGTGAACAAGGCTTTCAACAAATCAAACAATATATAGCCAATCCACCTATATTAATGCCTCCTATTCATGGGAAGCCATTAATCTTATACATCTTAAGTACAGAAACATCTCAAGGTGCTCTATTGGCTCAAGAAGATCAAAAAAATAAAGAAAGAGCAATCTATTACATCAGCAGAACATTGGTCTCCTATGAAATAAATTATTCTGTCATTAAGAAAGATTTCTTAGTGGTGATGTTTACTTCCCAGAAGTTATGACATTATATGCTTGCTCACACTACAAGGCTCATTGCAAAAATTGATCCATTAAAGTACTTACTCAACAAAGCTACCCTCATGGGTAGATTAGCTAAGTGGGTCATGATACTTAGTGAATTTGACATTGAGTATGTGGAAAGAAAAGCTATCAAAGGGCAAGCAATTGCAGATCAGTTGGCTGAGGCACCTATTATAGACTATCAACCATTAAGGATTGAATTTCTAGACGAGTCCATCATGCTTCTCACACATCAGACATGGACCATGTTCTCTGATGGATCATTCAACCAGCAGGGGTCAGGTGCCAGAATCTTGTTCATTACACCTCAACGGTATTCATTACCAAAGGCTTACAAAATGATGTTTCCTTACACAAATAACATTGCTGAGTATGAAGCCTTGATTAATGGATTAAAGATCACTATTGAATGGTGTGTCGATGAGCTAAAGGTCTTTGGAGATTCATAGTTGGTTATCAATCAGGTGAATGATATCTACTAAACAAAAGACGAAAAATTGGTGACTTATAAAAAAATGGTTGATGACCTCAAGAAATACTTTGCACACATTACTTTACAACAAATTCCAAGGGCAGATAATAAAGTAGCTGATGCCATGGCTACTCTGGCCTCCATGTTACAAATGCCAAAAAATGACTTCAGACATGAATTCCTAGCGAAGACGTTATGCTACCCTGCCTATAATTCCCCTGAATCCCAGATGGTTTGTTTAGTCATTGGACATGACTCATCCTGATACCACCATATTTACTCCTAGCTTCATGACCAAATCATTCCAAACACTTACACCCAAAATGAGAAAAGTCGCTTAATCCGCAGTACTTCACGGTTGGTCATCATAGCTAACGACTTATATAGGCGAGGTCTAGACGGTACCCTCCTTAGGTGTTTAGAACCTGATGAGTCCAAGCGTGCATTAGTAGAGGTGCATGAAGGTATCTATGGATCTCACTCAAATGGCCTGACACTGGCTCACAAAATTATTAGAGCTGGTTACTATTGGCCAGATATGGAAAAAGAAGCTACACAATTTGCTAAATATTGTAAACAATGCCAACTTCATGGAAATATGATCCATGCTCCTGCCAAGGAGCTCATGCCTTTCGTCAGCTTTTGGCCTTTTCAGCAGTGGGCCTTTGACTTGGTGGGTCAAATACATCCGTCTTCTTCAAGGTGACATAAATACATCATCACTGCTACAAACTATTTCACCAAGTGGTTCGAGGCAGTGCCTCTCATCATAGCTGATGGCAAGTTTGTGGCCATGTTTATATTGAACCACATCATCTCCAGATATGGTGTACCCTCATCAATAATTATTGACAATGGGGGGCAATTCAAGAACAAGGATCTAATGGATTTATGCACTAAATTCAGAATTATTCAACATAGGTCTTCTATCTATTATCCCTACGGTAATGGACATGCAGAAGCTGCAAATAAGACTATTCTCAAGATCTTACACGACACAGTATACAAATCTGGATGAGACTGGCATCTCCTGATTAATCTGGCTTTATGAGCTTGCCACACCAGTATACAGACACCAATAGGGGCCATACCCTTTTCTCTAGTTTATGGTGCAGATGTAGTGCTTCCTATTGAGGTTGAGATTCCTACCTTGTGAGTCTCTCTAAAGGGCCTCATTACTGATGATGATATTAGAATATCTCAGCTTCAAGAGCTAGAACTACTGGATGAACATTGGAAGGTGGCATTCGATTATCTCTGAGCATATCAGAAGAGACTATCTAAAAGCTACAACAAGAATGTTAGACCAAGGGAATTCCAAATGGGTGATCTCGTCCTGGGAGAAAACCTGAAGAATCAATAGCAGCAGGTCCAGAAAGGAAAATTTGAACCAAACTGGCTTGGCCCGTATGTTATCACTGCAGTATTTGGGTCTGGCACTTACCATCTCTCTACCATAGAGGGGGAACAACTCAAAGAGCCTATCAATGCTCTTCATTTGAAGAAGTTCTACAGTTGAGATGTCTTCTAAATGCTCATGTACATACTCTATTCTAAGAAAATCCTAAAAATTTAAAAATGTCCTAAAAAAATGATCATCTTAGTGAAAACATGGAAAACAGGTGCTTTGATGTATCTATTATCTTGGTGAAAACCTGGTAAACAGGTGCCTTGATAATATAAAAATCAAAAAATCAAAAAATGAAAAAATACAAAAAAAGTGAAAAAAGAAAAAATACAAAAAAAAAGTGAAAAAAGGAGAAATACAAAAAAAAAGAGAAAAAGAGAAAAATGTGCCATTGATGAAAACCTAATAAATAGGTGTAATGGTAGAAAAAATAGAATTTCTGTAAAGATGGTGAAAACCTGGTAAATAGGCGCCTCTTGTTCCGCAATGATCTATCTATCGTGACATCCCTTGGCTTTCTTGCAATTTGCTCTCTTGCTTTCCTGCTTTAGTCTTCTTTCCTGCTTTAGTTTGCTTTCCTATTTTAGTTTTCTCGCTCACGCATTCGCTCTCAGTCATTTTTGAAATTTTTCTCAACTTCACATGGATTGAAACTGATCACACGCAGGGGCATCTTCCTGGTCTAGGGGGGCATTGTCCTATATTTTGGAGTCTCTCTCCTCTTCGCATCAGTCACTAGTGGTCCTCACTGAGTCTACCTACTGATGCCTAGATCTCACACTGATCTCTTGAGAATCTTTCTCATGTCAGTCACCAGTGATTCTCACTATGTCTACCTACTATCGCTATACTACTGACATTTCTCACATCAACTCACTATCTGCATATTTGACATCAATCTATTCAGTACTTGGGGGCATGGCTCCCCACTTTGATCACATCTTCAGTTTACACTCAAGTCAGTAATCTTGTCAGTTCTAAAGGACAACTATCTACTGGCACAAACTGGTGTTTCTTAACACCCCAATCAAACAGTGTTTTTCAACACTATCTTTGGACACATCCCTATTTTTCAATACACATTGGATATCGCCAACGTAAACATCTCTCGATAGAAATCAAACACAATGAAATCACAAGCACAACAATGTTTTTCAACACCCTAAACACATGCACATTCGTAGACTTTGAAACATGCTGAGCTATGATTGAATCTTTCTTTATATGTTGTCTCTTCTCATAGTTTTTATTGATATTTTATTTTGTCTATTTCTTGTTGGTGTAGTTTCGATGATCCGACAATGTCAAATAAAGAGGGTGTATGTGATAAGAGCTTTTTTATTAAGGTGGAAAAGCCTCACAACCCTTGATCTTGTTTATTTGTACGCCAAGGGGAGGTTAGAACTATCTCCTTGACTGTTATTGCTCTGTTTGTTTACTTGTGTGCTCTTACTGTATCAAACTAGAAACAATGTGTCGACATGACTTTGTGACTAGGTCTACCAACAGGTGTAAGTTGTCACGGGGTACCGGGGTACCAGCCAACTTCACCTGTAAAGGTTGTCTGGGGAAATGAGATTCCCCGAGCCTCCAAGCACGTGAGAGTCAGGTCTCGATAGTGTGGGGGCTCGGTTGGGAGATGTGACTATTTTTCGAGGGGGATAGCTGGTTATCTTCAACTCGTCAACTCTAGGGATTCAGGTAAATGAGGTTTCCTCCAAGCATGCTTTCACTTAACAAATAAAATTAAAAAGATGGTGCAGAGTTAGAAGTATTTCACCTACTTACAATTATACTAAAGATTCAAAACATTGACAATTCTCTAACACACTACACTAAATACCGAAGAAACATATAACCATTAGCTTATATTTTATCAGTAGCAAAGAAAGGAGGTCGTTAATCTACTTTAAGCATTAGAGCAAAGGACACGAAGAACATAAAGCATAAAAATACCATCAACCCAGAAGACAAAGTGCCAATAACATCATTGAGAGAACCATTCCTTTTTCATTAACATCCTTCCAGCAAGCACTGGTGCATCGTACAATGATGACTCCCAAGGAGAATTTAACTACGAAAAGCTTAAAACTATGGAGCATTGAGCTCTGCAACTAGGAAATGAGAAAATTGCTTTGCTATTAACTATGGACTGTAAAATCAATAATTTTTCCGACCCTTAGAATGAGGTTAGACTTATTATTTATACACATCTTTTGACATAACCCTAACCCTAAATTATTTTACATTTTTACAATAAAATACATTATCCGGTGGCCGATACTACCTGCACCACGTTACAAGAGCCTCAAGATGGAAAGGCTTGACATGTCAGAAGAATAAGACAAGAAAGATGGAGTGGAAGAATCAACCTCGAGAAGAGAGCCAAAAAGGAGAAAGAATAAATCCAATCCCCTGGGGATCAAGGCTACATACCTCATAAATGGGAAAGTGGCACCCTGTCCCCGATGCACCAGGTGTATCTATGAAGCGACACCTTGGGAAGAACACCTGTCAGAAACCTCCCGTCGAGCTGACGTGCCTTGTTGTAGCTATCCACCTTTTGACAACTTTCATTATTATCCTAAAAGTGACTGGTCGACATTGGGATCTGAGACACGGGTCACATAAAGAATTCAAAAAAGTGGGATCCAAAACTCTAGGATCTGGGAACTTGCATTCCAAAAGAATAAAGAATACAAAATATGATGTCGGGCCAAATTCTCCTGGATCTGGAGAACTTTATTGACTTATATTTTCTCCCAAGCTTCTAACACTTGGCTAATGCTCTCCTCATCTATGCTCTAGATGCTATCCCATCTGCTATGGACAGCCTCCATTGCCTTCTCAACCTCTCCAGCCCCATTCCAGAATTCGTTCACCATCTTGATGGTGTCATGCGACTGAATCATAGTCTTTGACAACTGGGACAACCTACCTTGATCAAAATCTCTGCCCGGTGGATACAGGGATTCCATCCTTTCATCAAAATTACTGAGGACATAGTCCTCTGGGGTACACGTTCTGGTGGTGAAGGGATCAACTTGCAATACCCTGACCATGAATGTTTTGAATAAATCCAAGGGATATTGGGCAGCTATCAATTTCTCTTTTAAGGTCTTAACTAGTTCTTTGCAAACCTCATTTTTTGAGGGCAAGTCTGGAGTACTGGATTTGGAGGGAATCATACAATTCTTCTCCCAAAATGCCAGATTCTATGGCAACCTCTTCGCCAATGCTGCGGATCTCCTCCAACCGGGCCTTTCATTTTTCATATTTCTCTAAGTCTAACTCCCATACCTAAGCGGAGCTCCTTGCATGGCTAAGGGTGAGATCTACCCTGTAAAATTCTGGGAGGGACGCCGCCAGAAATTCTCTCATTGCTATTATTTGCTCGGTTGCTCACCCGTCCACTACTTGTGCCTTTTTCTTCATCATGCATAGTGAGTCCACGTCGCCCTGTGCAAGCGGCAATCTGGAAGAAGGGGTTTTGGGGTGGACCTTAGCCAAAGGTCGTATTAGTTCTACCAGAAGTGCAAGGAGATTGGCGTCTATTTCTCTTTCTTCATGCAAATTCTAGCCCTATTTTGCATACCTTGCCTCCCTATTTTGCATACCAGGCCTCTATAGCCTTGGTAGCCTCTTTTAGTAAGTCAAGCTCTCCTTGCTTGTCTCTTTTCCCTAGCTCGACCTCTGTTATAGTGTAGTCCTCAGGCCTCATGGCCGCTACATCTGTATTTTTCAGGGGTGTCCCAATGACCGCAACTGTACTGCTTGTTGGGTTGGTCTGGAGAGTATGGACCACCCATGCCCTTTTGGGCTTCTTCGTTTTGGCATTCTTGGTCATCATTTTGGCCAGTGACAAAGGAGCGCCCGTAGGTGCCACCAGAGTCTTTCTCTTCTTAGTTTCTACCAGCCATTGGGGCAGCTGGGGCGGCCTTGCTGCCAATTCCTACTCACTAAGATTCACTTCCAAATCTGGCAGCGCATCTCCTGAGTTTATATTTTCTTCTAGCTCCTTTTCTTGTTCTTGTTTCAATCCCTTTCTTTCTTCCTTCTCTTGTTCTGGTCCCTTTCTTGCTTCCGGTTCTCTAGAACTTTTTGTATTTTCCACCATGCTGGTGTCTTCTATAAAATCACCTGGGATCTTTTCCCCAATCTCCATTTCTGTATTCTTAGGGACTTTGTCTTCCCTGGTGTCATCGACTACCTCTTCCCTTTCTTCTTTCGGGACCTCTTGGTCCATTATTTTCTGCTCTTCTTGGGTCTTATTGGCCTCATCTACTTCAACATTTTCCTCCTCTGTTGGGACATCCTCCAGAGGTGGGTGGGGTCGCTAGCTAAATTTTAGCAAGGCGACAGCTGTTACGACCTCACCGATGGTGATTTGGGGCACTTGGTCACCCGAAGTCTCCAAAGGCACCTGGAGCATGATGGTTGGAGGTACGGTTGTTCCCTGGGGTCTGGGTTCTCCTTCCATTGGTGGCTCAAGGGTAGCTTTCCTTGACAAATCTACAGTCACCTAGACCGGTATCCTTTTTTGTTCATGCCCTATTTGGGTTTCTCCCTGATCCTCTTTCTCGGATGCATCTTCTTCCTTAGGAATTATCTTCTCTATAGGGGCCTCTTCTTTATCCTGAGCCTTGATTCCCTTTATTGTAGTATTAACGCCTTGCCTGATCTCTAGAAGCTCCTCTGCCAAGAAGGTGTCATCAAAATCATCGCGTGGCGGAGAGGAGTCCGAGATATCCTCAAGTTCGGGAGAATCCAAACTGACATCCACCAGGGGCTTCTCAGGCATACCAAGGATAGTGCTTGGTGTGGGGGTCACAACTATTTTCTTTTTCCTTATAAGAGAAGCCCCGGTGTCCAAAATGTTGGAAGACTCTGCCTTAGCAAAATTCTGCCTATTCATCATTGCTACAAACGAAGTGGGTCACGTTAAGCAAGCAGATGCCATTGGGGTGATTGGGAGGCCGACAGCCACCCGCATGCTGATTTGTTGGCTGGCCAACTTTTCCGCCTCCATCTGGTCATGTAGTTTCACCATTAGAAGCATCAGAATCTGAGGGGATGCCTTGGGCACCAGGACACCCTCTTTTTCTTTTCCTTTACTCACACTTGCTTCAGCGGGCGCGGTAGATGAAGAAGGTCGAGTGCCAGCTGAAGAAGGGTGGTCTTCTTGACCGCTGCTTTCTTGTGGGTGATTTTGAGGCACACACGGGCAAAATACTTGTGGCTTGCTTCTATGATGGGGTAGCAGACCCCTTCAATCGTCAAATCCTCTAGAGTGGCCCAATCCACTGGAGGGAGGTCCAATTTTTCCAGCCGCTGTCCTTTGTATGCTAGATCCTCCAGTGGCCCACCGTCATTTAAACCTTTCAGGGAAGTCTAAAGGTCTAGCGCCTCCATGAGCCCTTTTTTCATTCTTGTATGTTATCGGGCCCTGAGATCAAAGCTATCCTTGCAATCGCAATGTCTTCTTCATACTGGGGGGGATGCCCTAGGTAGTGTGACAAAAATCTTGCTGCGGGGATCATAATTCTTCCAGGCGTGGTTGAATTCAACCAGCCCCAATCCTTTTAACTCATTATCTGCTTCCCAGGCCTCAGCGAGGCTGCATGTGTAATCCCCACAAGAAAAGGGGAATGGGACATTGATGACCTTCTTCACTGTGAAGAGGGCATGTAGATCCATCATCTGCCTGCAGAATTCCAAAAGAATAATCCTATCCTCGCAACACAGGGGAAGGAGGTAGGGCTTCCTGTTGAAGCCTGTCACCCTGATGTATGTATGGTGTTTGAATTGAATAAAATATTGGCCATAGGAATTGACTAGTGTCATTGCCTCCTGTGAGAGGCGGTACCCAGAATCTCAGGTAAGTGTAAGAATGTTGTGGTAAATGAAGGCATCATTTACCCGAAAAAAATTCTTGAAGCTGAGCTTCCACTGCAACTGGGGATAATGATCCGAATGTGTGACCTATCACAGACCATTCTCGAGTTCTCCAACTATTCCTAGGCCCTAAAAAGCTAGCATTTGCTGTGCCAATGCCCACAACACATATGAAGTCATATAGAATTGTGAATTCTGGGTGACAGTCTTCATCTGCGTATCTACATGATTGGATATAATTGCCGCCCAATTGAAAGTTCTGTTGTGTGTTATTATGGAGTATAAGAAATAATACATTCATGCAAAGAATTCCCAGGCATTGGGCCATCCAAAGATTCTACACAAAAATATTATGCCCGCTTGAATGGGCTCCTTGAAATCCCCGTGTGGAATTTCTAATTTCATCCTTTTATTGTCTCGCTTTGGAGACTTCAACCAATGATTATTGAGGTGTTGCTAGGAAATGATCTCGACCTCACTGAATTCCTTGAGTGAGCTGGCCCTAGTGATTACCACGGACCCTTTGAACTGTGGAATTCCCAACCCGAAAATAAAGGTGGGGGCGTCCAATGTGATGATGGTGGCAGAATATTGTAGTGGTCGGGGATTTGGAAGTAAAATTGAACAAGTGGCCACATTATACAATGCTACTAGCTGCCGGATAAGTTTGGGTGATTGCACCATGCATGGAAAGTTTGCGGCCTTCATGATGCCGGAGGAAGCTAGGCAAGTAGCAATTTTATGCCCCTGTTCCTTTAACTTGTAAGTGGTCTATATCAGACCCTATAATTTGGCCCAACTCCCAGGGTCCGAATCTGTTATTTCATGAACTTTGGAGTCAGTCTTGGACCCCGCAACACCTCCATCTTTCAGATACTTGGAGGTCAGAGGCAACTTGGCCAACATTCTTTCCATCTTTGATTTTGTGGCTGCCCGGGTAGAGGTGGTTGGTAGTTCCAGACTATCAGGAGGTACAAAGTCATCAGACATTTTAAATTAGCTTATCAACAACCTGCAAGACCAAAAAAATAGTAGGACACATAAATATGAATTAAGACTCCAGGAAATTCTCTACCAGCTGCACCTGTCAAGCAAACGTTAGCACCTATATCTAAAGTTTCAGACTATCTAAAAAAATGAACATTGGCTTGAGTATTCCAGAGTATGAGGACACGGTGACAAGGAAAAGTAGGAGACAAGATCCCACTGGGAGTCCAGAGTCTGGACAAACTAGCCGTTGCCGAAGTGACTGGAAACAAGTCATTGGTTTACGTGTGCTGGTACATGGGAAAATGGTAGGCGGTGTAAAGATAGTTATGGCATTGATTAGGACAAGTGGGCCGACACAGGGGAAAATTGAATGCCAGATTGGATGCATTTTAAATGTCATCCATGGAAAATTAATCTTGCCATTAATGTGACGAGATAGAGGAGAGAGAAAGCCACCATGGTTCGAACTAGTGAGGTGCCAAGTTTGAACCGTGGCGACTCTATCTCGTTGAGCTCTGTCTTGTCAGGTTGAAATTCATGGCAGAACATGAAGGACTCAACACTCTAAGGGATATATACAACACATATATACAAAATATACACAAGACGTATAGGAGGCCTGAGGGCCAAAGCGTATATACATAAGATTACAAAAAATATAAACCATATACACCAAAAATATAATGCAGATCAGCTACCATAAAACAAAGCCAGAATGTACAGACATATACATTATCTTACATCTACACAGAGGGTGGACAAACCTCTGGAAGATCCAACCCACCAACGGGTGGTAGACCAAATGACAGAAAACAAAAACAGAAATGAAACAAAAACCAAAACAAATGGAAAAAAAAAACACAACAAACCAACACTAAACAAAAGCAGAAAATGAAGGAAAGAAATAGAAACACTAACTTGGAATCCAAAGAATGTCGAAGGGAAGAAGCACTGAGACCACTCTGCAATAGCTTTGACCTCCAATGCCAAGAACAGCTACCAAAGATTGATTCATCATTACCCACTAAGCTTCGAGGAACCCTCACTTAATTCACACTTAAATCTCCTGTGAATCACTCTAAAAAATCTAAGTGTTTTTAATCGCGGTAACCGTGAAAATGACATGTAAATCTTATTTATACCCAAGGTAAAAAGCAAGTTACCTTTTCTCTGTGAACTTTCAAATAGGTGAACCTCTGGACTCCGGGCCCAGGGATTCCAAATAACCATGTCTTCTTACTAGAAGGAGACATCGTGGCAAAGAATCCCAGAGTCTAGAATACAGCTTCTGGAAAGAAAACCACCAACTCCGGGACCGGGTCCCGGAGACACGAAAGGATAAAGAAAAAACAAAACAAACCCTCCAGGAAGAAAAGCCCAGAGAAGAAAAAAAAAAAGAAACAAGGGCAAAAAATATAAGGCAAGAGCCAAAAGAAAAAAAAAAAGGGGACCCAACATTTTGCACACAAACTGTAGGGATTGGTATGCAGGGCATAACAAATGGTGACTACCTGGGATAAATGCCTTGGTGCATTTGAGAACTATAGAATCTCTGGTTAGAAAAACTGGAACAAATCATTACTCGAAGCATCTTGCTCGCAAGGTGTGAAACGTCTGAGAAAATTCAGCCATACGCTATTTAATCCATGATCCTTTCATCAGTTGTAAAGTGTGTGCTTTGGAAGGAAGTCAATCCAATGACCTCTGGGAGAAGCAGAGAAGAGGCACTAAGTAAACCAAACCCAAAGTCATCAATCTCGCTTGTTTCTCCCAGATACTAGAGTCTCATCCCATTTTTCCTTTTGTTATTTTATTCTCTTCTGGGTGGGAGGGCGGTACTTCTTTTACCGTTGAGCCTAAGCTTAGTTAAATTCAATGGCGGTACTTCTTTCACCCTTCCACCCACCTTAATTTTCCGAATGGGGAAGGAAAACTTTGAACCTGAAAAGAATCTTTAAAAGTGCAGACTTGGGTCAATCAACTAGTGCGACCGATCTACCCTCGGTGTGTCCGATTACTTGTTCCTTTAGAAGTTTGATTTAACTCATTACTAGACTCCCGGGGATAAATCTGATGAAGACTACTCATAATTTACCACCAAACTTGAAAAATAGCTCCAGAGACCAGACCAATTCCACCATGCTAACAAAAGATTCAAAGTTTATCGGCATGCCAAAGGGACCATCCCAGAGACTAGATGTTATGTGAAGCATACCAGCCTATGAAAGGGGAGCAAAACACTGGAAACCCAAAAAAAGAACAAAAAGAAACCAAAAATGAAACCAAAGAGAAGGGACGGTCCTAGAGGATGGCCAACAAAACTATTTACAAACAAGGCACCCACAAATGGGGACACTAGGAAAGAAATATTTACAAGCAAGAAGATTTACATAAAATACAATTCTGGGCAAACCTGCCTTATTCGATGTAATGTTTGAGAAACTGTCCATTGATAGGAAATGGGATGGGTTCTCCAGTCATGGTATTAAGGTGATAGGTATTTGCCCCGCAGATCTCTGAGATCAAGTATGGTCTGAGCCAGAGCCGTTAGAACTTAGTGTGCTTTCCTTTCTTTTCCTGGGCTTTATCCCACAAAAGGACCAAGTTTAAAATATGAAAGGCCTTGTATTGGGCTCTTCAGTCAAACCATAATTTTACCACTGCTTGGTGATGCATGAAATGTTCAAGGGCCGGGTCACATTGTTCTTCCATCCGCACCAGATTCAGGAGTCAAACCTCCACAATATTATCTTGGTTATTGAATTCTTGTATAAATTGTAAAACCAAGATCTGTAAGTTAATCGGGAATACTAGATTTTGGCCATAAACCAGATGGAATGGAGATGTTCCTAGGGTGGTATTAATTCAAATATGATCCACCCAGAGGGCGAATCTCATCTTTTGGTGCTAGTCCCGGGGATTCTGTTCTAGCAGGTGTTTGATCACTTCATGTAAATTTTTGTTTGTTGATTCAGCAACACCATCCCCTTGGGGTAATAGTTGCTAGATAATATAAAGTGATCTTCTGGTCATAGGTCCATTCAAGTAGTTTTTCCAAATAAAATGTCAGACCATTGTCACATACTATAGCAAAGGGCATTCTAAATCTCGTGACGATGTTTTCTTCTAGGAATTTGATAACCACGTCTACCATGTTGCTTTTGCAAGGTATGGCTTTAGACCACCGAGTGCAGTAATCGGTTGCAGTTAGGATGTATTGGTGGTTGGCAGATGATTTGGGGCTGATTTCCATGATAAAGTCAAATGCCCATTGGGCGAAAGGTCTAGCTTCGAACACCGGCTGTAAGGGCATAGCCGGGTTACGCTCATGATGTGCCGTGGTTTGGCAAGTATGGCACTTCTGTATGTGAGTGTAGACATCTTTAAATATGCAGGGCCAATAGTATCTAGCCCAAAGGATTTGATGGGTGGTGCAATTGGCTGAACCATGCCCGGTCCCAAAATGCCCGTGAAACTCTTTAATAATTTTTGCAGCTTGGTCCCTATCATTGCACCGAAGGTACACTCCCTCATAAATTCTTGTGGTAAAGCGTAGAGTTTTTGATTATGAAGTGGGTGCTTTTCATCCACAAGGTGCAATGTTTGTTTGGAGGCAACCCCTCTAGGCATCTCTTCTGCCATCTCTTGATTTAGTCCCTGGCCTCAGACTATCTTCATGGGTTGCATTTCTAAATCGTATTCCTGGAGGATGACCATCCATTTCCTCCATCTTTCACCCAATTCACTCTACATCAACAGAGATTTTACAGCTTGGTCCGGGATGATAGCATGGACCTTGCTGCAGAGAATGTAATGCTAGAATTTCTTCACGGCGTGAACAAGAGCGAAGGCCTATTTTTCCAATGATGAATACCGGACTTCAAAATTCTTAAAGGGGGAGCTCATGAAAGCTATTGGTCATTCTTCCCCTTCGACCTTTTGGGTCAATACTGCTGTGATGAAATGCGGTGAAGCAAAGGAGTAAATGTAAAATGGGAGGGAGTAAAGATCGGTGCCTCTATTATTGTCTATTTAATCTGGGAAAACGCTCGCTTTGCTTCAAGATTCCACTCAATTTTAGTGTCTTTCTTCATCATCTCATTGAGTGGCTTCACAGTTTTGGCAAAGCCAGTGATGAACCGCTGAACAAAGTTGATCTTTCCAAAGAATGATTGCATCGCTTTCTTGCTGCCGGGTATTTACAGATTTAGCAGTGCTTCAACTCTCTCTGGGTAAATGGATATACCCTTCTCGGAGATAATATGCCAGAGCAACTTCTCTTTAGTGACCCTGAATATGCACTTCTTGGGGTTGAGGGATATTCTGTACCAACAAAATCTCTCACAGATCTGGGCAAGGTGCTCGGAATGGTCATGCTCATCCCCGAAAAAGATGGTCAAGTCGTTCATATAGATAATTATGCACCGATTCACAAGGCCTTCGAATGCAATGTCCATGGCCTTCTAAAATTTGGCCTCTATGTTAATCAAGCCAAAGGGCATTCTCCAATATGCAAATGTCCACCACTTGGTTGTGAACATCGTTTTGTCTCTATCTTCATACATAACTATGACTTGGTTATAGCCGGAGTATCTGTCCAAGAAAGACATCATTTGGGATCCATTTACTATCTGTAAAACACCTCATCCAGCGAGGGGAGAGGGTGACTATCTTTCTTGGAGGCTCTATTCAAATTTAAAAAATCCATGCAAAGGAAAATTTCACTGCTCTTCTTTCTCACAGGGACCAAATTAGCAACCCACGTAGTATGCCGGATTGGAAAGATTATCCGGGCTGAAATTTTTTTTCTATCTCTTGATGAACCAAAGCCTCAATCAGCGGGTTGAGTAGACGTTTCTTTTGCCAAAAAGGCTTAGCATCAGGTTTTAGTGGGATGGTATGAGTCATAATGGATGTTTTGTATGTTTTCAAATCCTCATACGCCCATGTGATCACGTCTTTGTATTCTTGAGGAACCATGAGAATCTTCTCCTTCTCCTCAGGGGAGTAGGAGGTACCAATGTGTATCATTTTTTCTTCACCGGGCTGGCCGACGTTCACTGTCTCAAATTTTCCTCCCTCAGAGGAGGATGATATCTATTCTCGGCCCTGAGGGTCTGAGTCGAAGATTCATTCAAGTGCGACCATCCCCTTTGGGATGGTGTTGGTAGGTAGGTCCATGATCCCATCATCTTCATTACCCCGCCCAGTGTCATCATGGTCTCGCTCCTCCACTATCTGGTCTTTGAAAATGCCAACATTGGCCATGAAGGCTAGGATATGCTGATCGTCCTCAAAAACCTGAAAGTAGGTGACATTATCTAGAATGAATGGGGTGGGGATCATCTCAATGGAAAATCTCTGGAGTTGTGAACCGGCCATGGGCTCAAGTGTGCTCGCAGAAATAGCAAGGGCATCTGGGACATAATTTTGTCACCGGGGAATGAGATCAATGCCGAAGGCTTCGAAATCCTCAATAAGGCTCCATGCCCAATTGCGGTATGCAGCCAACCTCTTATCATGACACATGTATTGACTCTGAACTTGTCTGACAATCAACTCTGAATCACCCAGGGCCTGGAGGTGAGTGATTCCTTTCCTTAATGTAAATAGGAGTCCAAGGACCAAGGCCTCATACTCCATGACATTGTTTGTGTAGTTGAACTGCAGCCTATAAGACGCGAGGAAGGACTTCCCTTGCGGGTTGATTAATTCTACTCCGGCTCCATAGTCTTGTTTGGATCGGGACCCATCAAACTTAAGGGTCCACAAATCATCGCTTGTTGCCTGGAGCTGGGGAGATGGAGCAATCTTTGGATTGTTTTTGGGAGACTTAGGAGGAGTTTCCTGCCGCACTGATGGTGTGTGGGGGAGGTCTATTTCCAGAGGTGTTTGGGGTTGAGATCATCGGAGAAATGGCACTGAAGAAGTGCTTCTAGTAGGGACACTGGGCTCCAGGGAATCATGTTCATGCTCTTTGTTCTGGAGGGTGTCAATGTACCGGGTAGCGACGGAAAGACAAGCCTCACACTCTAGCTCTAAATGCTTCTGATAATGTACCCAACACCAAGTGCCAGACAAGAGTGTAGTGGGGGTCACTGCGACACCTTGAGAGTTAACCTTAACCCTCAACTTTTCTTCTAGGTCTTGGGTTCTCTGCAGAACTATGGGATCCTCTCCTGGGGTGAAATTGAACGTTAAGATTTCAGGGGGTTTGTACACCCTGGGGGAAGCTTCAGAGAATAAGACCTTGTTAACCCTCCTAACTTCGGTAAGGGCCTACTTCATTCAGGGTTCACTTTCAACCTGGATCTTGTTTGATTCTCCTTCCCAGGGGAGCCATAGGTGGGAGAAGTCGGTTGAAAATTATCCATTCAAGGACTTAGACCAATTCTAACTTAATAACATCCCATTAGTCTCTGGGATGTCCACCACTTGGATATCGATTATACTGGTTATTCTGCGGTCCTAGATGAGCTGTATCCGGACATTCTTCAATTCACCCACCATTTTCACAGCAGTTTTGTCCAACTAGATTACTGCACCATTAGATGGAGTGGGTTAGAATCTGAACCTCTAGCATATGGATAAGGGCATGATGTTTCCTGAAGCTCCAGAATCTACTAGGAAGTTGTGTATGTTTTTTCCTTGTATGTTCAGGCCTAGTAGGAATGGAGGATCTTCATTATTTCCCTAAAAGACGGTCGCATTAGCGTCTTGAAAAGGGACAGTCATGGGTGGGTGACTGATAGCTTCCAGGTTTTCCAAGAGTTTCAAAAGAGACTTCTTCTGCTCGGGACAGTTTAGCAAAGCCTCCATCAAGGTCATGGAAGTGGTGGTTTGTTCTAATGCCTTTATAATGTCGAAACTTTCTCCTGGGAATTGGTGGCTTCCCTCAGCCGGGTCCTTTTCTTGGTTAGAGCTAGAACCTTTTAGAGGGACAGGTCAGTAAGTTATATTGTCCTAGGGAGGAGTGTCCTTGGGAGGTGTTGTAAGGAGCCCGTGGGTTAGTGAAGGCATCCCAAAGCACTTAAAACAAAAGCCTAAACCAGAAAGGAACCAGGAAATCCTGGATGCAATCTGACTTTTTTGTAGTACGATGGCGTATCTGGGATGCAATCCTGAATGATTAAAAATGATCTTGTGTCTGAATCCCGAGCATGAAAATTGGCAAAAACGTGTTAGAAAACAAGGCCAAGTTGGAAATTGGGCCCCACGGTGGGCACCAAAAATGTGTGTGTGTATTTGGGAACCTATTAAGAAAGACACAAACACTCAATAAGTCATTTCATTATCTCGAAAGGTTAGATAGAGCATACAAAACCCACTAATATCGACCTATTACCTTCTAACTAAGAGGAGTGTGATTAGTAACATATTAGACCTTAGAATATGCTACAATCAGTGATGAATACAACCTAGCATGAAGGATTTTTAGTTTAAAATAAGCTAAAAAGATGATAAACAAGCATTCTAGCTCTAAGCATGTGAATAATAACAATGTAAAAGCATGGAATAAGAAGTGAAATATTAGTCTAGGATTAATCCAACAGCATAACAATGTATTTTTAATCTAAGGTGAAGGCTTATTTACTCTAAAAAATGGCTTCTATTTATAGAAGAATGGGAGAGAGAGAGGGGAGACAAGGTGAATTTATGAGTTAGGGGACTCATAAATGGAGGTGTAAGAACCATTAATTCCCAAGGCATTAATAAGGCATGGAAGAGACATAGGCTTAAGGCATCTTCATTAATAATGCATTAATGAAAGCCCTTAAGAAGCATGGGAGGATGGCTTGAGAAGGTGGACCTTAAGAAAGTCCAGCTTGAGAAAGTGGACTTTTTCAAGTGGGTTGAGTTGCTAAGCATTCCTTAATGGAATGTGACAACGTTAGGAGGTGGGTTAGGGTAGAATTAGGATTAGGATTTGATTAGCAAGGGTGACTGGGTTGAGAAGGGTTAGAACCCAGGGTAGAAGTGGTTGAGATAGGTTAGGTTGGGGTTTAGGGGAATATTAATAAATGAATTAAAATTATTTAATTCATTTAAAAATATAGGAATTAATTATTTAAATAATTTAATGCTTTTTAATAATTCAGGGGACTATAGCCTTTTTATTTAAATTAAATAGGCTGGGGAAATGGGTTATTTTGCAAGTGGGTATTTGATTTAGGGATTTATTTAATTTCTTTATAATTAAATACTATAGCCATGTTTGATTTTGGTTTGATTTAATTGGTTTGAATTGATTTGAATTGTATGGCTATAATAGTTAATATAATTCAGTGATACAAATCACCTAGGATATTAAATTGATTTGAAGAATTATGCCAAGCAGTAACAGGGTCGTTTGGACATAGTCGAGGGTATGATCACACTTAGGGCAAATAGGGTCCATAGTTAGAACATACCAAATTTGGGTGGTTACATTTGCCCCTCTTTGAATTGATGTGCGAGCAGCGCATTGATTCAAAAAAAGTTTTTTTATTTTGATTTCAGAAAGATTGAGAATCTCATTCTTGGTTGTCGAACGAAATGTTGATGAGATCAGTCTCGCACTTGATCGAACCAAACTGATAGAATTGATTTTGAACTTGGTTGTTGTCCAAAGATCAATAAAAGATTTTTAAAAATACCAATTCTAAACTTGGTTGTCGTCCAAAAATTGATAATACTGATTCTGAAATTGGTTGTCATTCAAAAATTCGTAAGAAGCTTCCAGGAGCTTAATAAAAATCTTTAAAAAAAAGAGGAAACATAAGATATCAGCTCATGAGAATAAAAGCTTTCTATCCAACAGTTCCGACTTAGTCAAGGAAACTCTTATGCCCCTAGTTTTGTTTGATAATGAAGTCATTTTGATGTTGTTTCAAGAAAAAATTAAATTGATGATAGTGTGATCATGTCCCCTTGGGAACAAAATCGAAGGAAAAAGAATAAATCCCTCAGTTGAAAAGAACATAACACTTGCAGGAAGCAATTAGGTCAAGAAAGAATAGAGTAGAAGAATGTGTGTTTAAAATATAAATGCATGATTACCAAGTTAATTACATGAAAATGGGAGTGATAAGATGGATAAAATGATGTTGAAACCAAGATGTATGATAAAATGTGCAGTATTGACCGATGTGTGGAAATAATGAAGCAAATTTGTAATTTTTGAAACTGCCACAAAAATGACACTGTGCTGCTGAAAACATCTTAGGCACCTTCAATTTGGTTCCCGATTGAGTAAAAAGATAATAAAGATGAATTTGTAGTTGTCTGGAAGGAGTTTCAGAACCCCTAAATGTCTCAAAAGACCCATATAAGCCTCCAAAATTACCATTTCACTATTCATTTTCACTTTCCTCCATAGAAATTCAGAGAGCTCTACAGAGAAGATGGTAGTCCCCATGAGGAAGCACCATTTTGAGATGAGCCACCAACACCAGCGACCAGCCGACTACCCACCGCCGGTAAGTGCTCGATAAACTACCCTATGAATTTTGCAATTTTCAATTTCACGCATTTTTGTGAATTTTAGAGCTAGTGGAAGTTAGGATCACATCCGAGATTTTGGATAGCATCCTACCAATCCTGACTTGCATCCGGTGTTTCCCGGATCACATCCGATTTTTCCTGGATCACGTCCGATTTTTCTAGATTTCTACGTCGCATTCAAATTTTCCTAGATCGCATCCAGTGTTAATGCTTTTGTCTTGTTTTAAGTGAAAATCCATTAGGGGATCGCATCCCATTTTCTTGGTATTGTATCCTACATTTAGGTTCGCATCCCGTATTTCTGGGATCGCATCCAGTAAACGCAATCACATCCTGTATTTCTAGGATCGCATCTCGTAGAAGACTTAGATTTTTAATGTGTTTTGATCTGTTTGTGTCCTACGAACTTGGAATGGCTTTGCAGAGTAGGAGTCTGTCCCTTGTCGTAGATAGGATTATGATGTTTTATTGTTGTGTCCAAAATCAGGCCCAGTTTGAGGTAGTCGCATTTTGCGGCACTTACCCTATGCGTGTCCTTGTATTGTCAGGATGTTTATTAGATGATGAGCTGATGAATGTAGTCTGATGTGGATTACAGGCCTTGATAGGTTTACCCGAGATTGAGGTAAACCATGGGTTGTTGACTGCTTTGGCTGAGAGATGGCATTCTGAGCACAACACCTTCCATTTACCAACAAGAGAGATTACTGTGACGTCGGAGGATTTTTAGAGGATACTACACATACCGATGGTTGGACATGAGGTTTTCTTTGAGTCCTGAGCTGGTGTAGCGATTGGTACTGCGAGGTGTGGACTTCTGATGCCCGACAGGTACCATTTTTGTGTCAGAGCAGATATCTGATTGGCTGAATGAGGTATATTATAGAGAATTTTCTTATCACCATAGTTCTGAGGTAGTATGGTCAGCAACAGGGCCGTACAAAGGATGTTGTAGTTTATGCTCGTACCTGAGATGAGACACTTCTATGGGGTGCATAGTTGACTTATGAGACTGCACACCAGGATATTCGAGACATGGCGGCAGTAGACTGGGACCCTCATCCAGATGTAGAGGATGCAGGTGTTTTAGATGGTTATTCCGCTGAGAGACTCCGGTATCCATTTCCGTGATTCACTGTTCTAGAGGAGATCATTCCTGGCATAGAGGAGCCACTTGATTACGATCGTGATGACTGACCCATCAAGGGTAGAGGAGGTAGAGACAGTGCTCCTATGAGACATGGGGGCCCTAATGGTGGTAGATATGGTGGCAGGGACGGTGGTAGAGATGGCAGGTGGCCTGCTCCGAATGATGGGCCAGATGGAGATGACAAAGGTGGCAGAGGAGAGGCTGTGGATACAGGTGGTGCTAGCGGCAGTGGGCAGGGCCGACGTCAGAGATTTAGATTTGTGGCCCCTTGGAGAGATACTAGCTCATCGCTCACAGGTGAGTAGCAATGTCAGAGGCATCAGGGGGCACTTGAGTAGGATGCAGGTAGGGATGGAGACCCATTGTCGAGATGTGAGCAGGAGAGGGAGTAGCTCCAAGCTCAGATTACAGCCCATGAGGCCAGAGCCATAGCAGCAGAGTCTAGGCTGGCTATATCAGATGCCTTGCTTATAGATAGGGATAGGCAGATGGAGAGACTGAGGGTAGAGAGGGATGCACAGGCCCATACAATAGTCCATCAGGGACAAAGGGCCACATATTATTACGCCCTCTATCATGCAGTAGTTCTAGAGGGGCAGAGAGATCATTCATTTTCTTGAGTGGCCCAGCAGTTAGAGGGGGCCATGCCTCCTCTAGTAGCGCCTTTTGCACCACCACCTCCTCCTCCTCCTGACCAGTGAGAGGGGGCGGGATAGAGCTGAGACTTTTGTATCATTTTGAGCACGATATATATTTGATACCAGTTTTCTATATAAGACATGGCACTTGATACATATTTTGATATATTCAATAAGTTTGGATCAGTTTGATACATAAATGACACTATTTAGATCAGTGTTCTATTATTCATATGATGATAGGTTTGATTCACACTAAATCCTAATATGTCTTACCAATTTTAGTTAAGTTACAGTAGGAATATATGATGCTCAATATTGCTACACATATTCATCATTATGTTTCCAAAGTGGCATTCCAAGTCACCAATATAATAGTCTTTACGTATTTGTCTTGGCTCTTGCATTTGAAGTCAGTTTGATATTCAAGTTGAATTACATGTTAAATTACAAGTTGTAATATTTCTTAGTTACCTTAAGTGACTAGATGAAAGTTTTATTTTAAATAATAATGTCCACGATGATAGGAAAGCCTTTTGACTTTACCTAGGTGATTAAAGACTTGATATTATAATGTTGTTGTTACACAATAGTTAGCACCGAATGGTACCAAGGTTATGGTATCGATATTTATGATATTTGAAGCATGAATTAACATGTCATGACATTTGGCATACATAATGTTTGAGTGGAATTGGTTTATATACCTTGATATTGACCTTTGAATAAAGTGATATGTAAATTATTTTTGGGTTTCATTTGAAACCAGAACTTAATGGAGCTAGGGCACGACCCGAACCTTGTTAGGGAATACACAATGATCTTGATGGTGGATAGAAAGTTTTGAAG
The DNA here is from genome assembly GCA_018584345.1 of Thuja plicata. NCBI lineage: Eukaryota > Viridiplantae > Streptophyta > Pinopsida > Cupressales > Cupressaceae > Thuja > Thuja plicata. The sequence continues at coordinate 731,500 of MU224050.1, read as the reverse complement.
CTGAGACAATTGGTTTGTGTGAGTGTTTTATATTTGAGACAATATTTTTGAAGAATTATGAAAGGTTGTGAAGGAGATTTATGTGTAGATCATACGAGATCTAGAGGAGGTGCAAGATTTGATTGTTATAGGTGTCTTCTTTCCTTAACTTGTTTCTCGAGATTTCTCTTATCTTTCATTTCAAGAGTTGTTTGTGTAATCCATCTCTATTGATTATCTTGTTAAGGGTTTCATTTGTGAGTCAATAGTTATCTTTTCTATGGTTTTTAAGAACTCCTTAACCATATTAGAGTTTTTAATTTAAGCTTTTGTTAAATCTATATAATAAGCTTGCATACATGTGTCTTTGTTTTATTGTATATGGGTCTTTGCGCTTGTAGTCCTATACCCATATTAACTGTGGTTAAGTTTGTGATAAAGTTTAATAAATCCTAAGTAGGATTTATTGTCTCTTAAGGGTTATAAATTGTTTTATTTATGTTATACCCTAGGTAGGGCTTCTTGTAATCCCTATTAGTATGGAAAAATTCCTATGTTATTTCCTACCTCGGGTTCATTCTAGAATTATATTTTCTTTTGTCAAACCCCAGTTTGAAGATGAGTCAATTTGCTATATATGGGGTCTTTTATGGTTATGAACTTTTTTTTGTCTAACCCTATTTTGAAAAGGAGTCATTTGCCCTATTTTCTTATATACTCAGGTTTTGTATTGATACCATGAGTAAGGGTTCTTTGTTTAAACTCTAGTTAAATCCATGTTGAAGTTTTCTTATACTCGGGTTCTTACAAAAAACATCCATTAAGGATACTTGTTAAGTTTGAAAAGAAAGTTATGAATATGAAGTTGTAGAACACTTACATGACAGCTTTTGATCAGGAACATTATATATTTCATTTGAATCATTTTAAATATGTATAGAGAAATAGATTGGTTTTCATGAAACATTATTTATTTATACAATTTATTATGCATGGTGGTTTCAAAAGCAGAAATATTTGTTAAAGAATGCGGTAGTCCTAATATGATATGATGCATTATTAAGTATAAATTGTCACATGTACTTAATAATGCAATGAGATAAATCTAGTGAGGCATTGAAAAAGACTATTAGTGAGATATCACAGTCAATGAGACATATGTACAACCAATGAGGCATTGTAAAAGGATATTTCACATAAGCCAATGAGGCAATTTGAGTGGTTTTAATCCCTTAGAGGGTTTCCACTCAAGACAAAACATGTGTTATGTTCTTTGTTTGTGTCTTACTTTTCTATTTATCTATTCTAACTTCATTGCACATTGTTTTAAGTTTGTTCAAATAAAAATTGAAATTAGAATATTTATATCATTGATTCACCCCCCTCTTAGTGGTATTGTACTCCAACAATTGGTATCAGAGCCACACCCTTTCTCTTAGTATTTCCTGGTTAAGGAGTACATTCTATGGATGGTCAAGAAGGTTTGTCTGGTTTTATGGCACCTTCATTTGATGAAATTGGATATGCATTCTAGAAATTCACAAACACCATTTGAAGTCCTTAGGATATGAAGTGAGGACTTCCATAGAGAATTCCTGCACTATTAAAATATAACCTTCTACTTCTAATGAAAAGAAGGCATATGAAAGTGATGCAAACGCATCAAATGTGATTTGATGTAGTCTTACTAATGTTATACTTGTTAAATTTAGGGACTGTGATACTACAAATTCTATTTGGGATAAGTTGTCAAATATTTATGAAGGTGATTGAACAGTAAAAGAATCCAAGTTACAAGCCCATAGAGCGAGGTTTGAAAACATTAAAATGACTGAAGAAGAGAAAATATGACTATTTTCTTTAAGTTTGAGATCTGAATTCAATACGAGCTCTTAGAGAAACCTTAGAAGAGGCTAATATTGTAAAAAAGGTTCTAATATCCATGACATCCAAATATTATTCAAAGATATTGGTTGTTGAATAAAGGGACATCAATAAGGTAACTCTTGAGATCATTCATGGTATATTCACTTCATATGAGATGAGGATTACTATTGACCCCCCTAGAAAAGAATCTACTTTCAAATGTAATAAAGTAGATACAAATCTAGAGTCAGATCAAGCTAAAATTAATGAATCTATATTTATTAGTAAGCTTAAAAGAGGATTTGGTAGATACAAAGGAAAATTGCCTTTCAAATATTTTGTTTGTGGTAGAATAGGTCACTATGCAACTCAATGTCCATATAAGGATATTGAGAGTGATGATGACGATGATAATAGTAAAACATCAAAGAAAAAGAAACACTCTAATTTTAAAAAATAAAGATTTAAGAAGAACAAAGCTTTGAGTGTTGATGTTATTAATAGTGGTTCAGATGAACCACTTGAAGGAAATGAGGAAACTCTTTTCTTGGCTATTGTATCTCCTAATGCACCTCAAGAAATTGGTGTATTTAAAATTTTTGAATCTGAAATTGATTTTAAGGGAGAGCTAAAATAAACCCTTAAAGAAATAAAAAAATATTATAGAAAGAGTCAATTGTTAAAGAAAGTAAAAAATCATAAAGATGTAGAGTTGGTTTCTACTTTAAAATGCCAGGTTGAAGAGAAAAAAACATATTCTTGAGGTTACTCAAGAAGAGTTACATTGTAAAGAACATGAATGTTCTCGGTTAGAAGCTGAAGTTTTTGATCTACAACAAAAAAATTACTTCTTAGAGCAAGCTACATGATGCTCTTAACAAACAAGAAGGAGAATCATCCAAAATGGCTGAGAAAGGTAAACTTATCTATTTTGACTATCATTTCTTTGGCTTTTGTTTCAACTACATACAACCAAGATATAAAGCTAATGAATATAAGGTAACACCTAGAAGGAATATTAACATCACGAATGGAAATTTTATCAATTCTTGAACTTAAATCTTTTTAATGTGGAGAACAAGGTCACATATCAATATTTTGTAAAGAAGTTTACTCAACACATTCTATTAAATCTAACGAATGTTCTAAGATAAAATTAGTTTGGAAACCAAAGAAAGTTTTTTTTGACTGCCCAAGAAGTTCAATTCTCACAATTAGAAAATACATGGATTCTGGATAGTGGATTCTCACATCACATGATAGGTGATAATAGAAAATCCTTTGACTATAAGGAATTAAATTATGGGACAACTAGGTTTGGTAATAAAACTTGTTTCCAAATAGAAGGATCGGGAACCATATTTTTGGATAGCCTTATGCCCATAACCTATATTTATTTTTTCAAAGGTATGGTTCATAATTTATTGAGTTTGAGCCAAATTTGTAAGCATAATCTTGTGGTTACGTTCAATGCCATAGATTGTCAAATCACTAAAAAATCTGGAAGAATAATTGTAGCAGGTGTTAAAAAGAGGGAAATGTGTATACTCTAATTGGTGTAATCAATGAGTATGAAGAAAATTGTCTCATGAATCTAATTGAAAGATGTCTTGAACCTGACACTAAGTCAAGAACAACTTCTGAAAGTTATGCAGATCTAAAGGAAGAACTAGTGTGTGCACTAGTTGAAGTTGAAATCCTTAGAAAAAATGAAAGATTTTAAAAACACCTTGAATGATCAAGTCTATGAATGCGAGGTAAATTGTCAAATATATTATGAAGGATAATTGATTTGTGCTCTAAGATAAATAAAATCTCTTGGAAAATACATTTATAAACTTGAAAAATAAATTGATGAAATAGTTTCAAATCAGGCTTATCAAATGGAAATTGCAGACAAGTCTACTATTAAAATAAGGCCTAAATTAAGAGAAAAGGAAAAAAAGTGTGAACTACTTGAAAATCATGTTTGTTGGATAAATAATTTACTTAAAAAGGTTGACAAATTTCTTGAATCCGAATTCCTCCAAATACACTCCAAAAGGTTAAAGAGCAATCTATTCTCACTAAGTTCCGAAGTGGTCAGCATGATCATTCTTATGTTTCAAGGAAGAAATATGGGAATCGTTCACTTCCCAAATTGATGGTTGCAAGGGAATAAAATCCTTCCTCACTTTTGCAAACTAGTTCAATTTTCTTTTGGAAGGATCTTACTTTAATAAACAATTTGCTTATCTTCCCAACATTATGAAATGTCTATCTTTGTTGAGATGATCTCTTGTTTTTCTTTTGTGATCAAATTTTTGTACTGTTATCATTCTAATATATATAACTATATCCTTTATTATTCTATAATTCAATATTAATATCAAGGTTCTAATATAAAACTTGAATATATTACCAAATCATCTTGATACTTTGATTAAACGTTGAAATCTGAATAACACGATATTTTTATATTTAGTATAATGATGACATTGCAAGGTTTACTTCTTATGAAAGAGAGTAATGATATTAAATTGCTAAATATCAG
>MU224050.1:714043-727001 GCA_018584345.1 Thuja plicata | reverse complement strand
ATGATGACATTGCAAGGTTTACTTCTTATGAAAGAGAGTAATGATATTAAATTGCTAAATATCAGTCTTCAAAATAATTGATCAACATAAAATAAGTCTTGGAAAGGTTTTTGACATCACTTTCTCATAGTTGTTGATATCAATCCTTTATTAGTGAGTGTTTATATCTATGGCTTTGACAGTTCACTACAACTTACACATTAGTTCTTTAATCAGATTATTTTGTGATTACACTCTTTGTTCTTGATTTAGTTTTTGTGATAGTTTCTTTAAGACAAATGACTCCTATTATTCTTGATATGATAGTTCATGAGATATTTTATGACATGTTTGGTCATTTTATGAACAGTTTTTGGTTGTGACAACACTACGATAATGGTGTTTGATATGAAGATACTAATTTCTCTTGGTTGTTTTCTTTAGATCTATGGGTCCTTACAAAATTCTTGATGCTTTGACAGAAAGACAAAGTACATATATGTTGGTTGGTCACACAAAATTTATGTTTGTTTCTCATTTTATTCTATTGTTATACATTTCTCCCTTTGGCAGTATTATGAATGATTCAGTTGCAATTGACATTCAATCATAGGTTTAAAGACTCTAGTGTCACAAGTATATTGTTTCAATTTTTTGAGTATATGCATATTATGTTTCCTCTCTCATTTGTCCTTAATGAAAATAGGTTGAGAGGTTAGTGTTTTGACACCAAGAAAAAAGGGCAATTTTGTTTCTCCTAAACTTATGTTGTCATTGATTCCCAAACACTAACTTATCATGCATTACTCATATTTGACATTTTACTATACTTGGCATTGATCCCTTGATTACTTGACATACTTGATTGGAACCTTGATTGATCAATGGTCACTTGAGGGTAAAACCACAGTCGAGTGTCGCCTTTTAGGATAACTCAAGTGACTCAACCTAGTTAGACTCGACACATTTAGACCTGGATGAGTCTAACACGACTGAGTCTACATAAGTGCCATGTAGTGCCGAATGACACCTACATGGTCCAATAGACTAGGCCGAGTGGGACTCAGTCGAGTCCCACTTGACCCATTCCATATGATATTTTAAATACCAAAAAATGACTTTGGTATTTAAAATACCAAAAAATGATTGTGATATCTTAAGGTAAATCAGCCCAGTAGGAGTGGGCTGAGTCAGACTGGGCCAAGTCTGCGTAGGTGGCATGCCATGTTGGCGGTCAAACCCCCCAAATATAAAAAAACCAAAAGTTTGCACTTCTTCTAGATCTCGGAACTATGATTCTAGACATATAAATTTTATATTCTTTCAATTACAAAATGTTGAACAAATTTGCTAAAAACTACATGTAGGTATATTAAGTTTTGAGAATTCGTTGATTCAAAAAATATAACAAAATGCTAAATCAATTTAGAAATTTCTTAAAATCATATACAACACTAGAGAAGAGAGTCCTCTTCAAAAACGTGTAATTTATTTATTTTTTGGTATAGCTTTGATAGGGGAAAAGTAGTAGGACACAGAAACTGTTGATTTCAAGTAAGTTCAACTTTGAATACTTATACATGCAAACCATAGATCAAAAACACTTTTTTTTTCTGCACTAGCTATACATGTCATCTAAAACATATTCTGAAATTGGAGGAAAAAACAATGATTTACTTATAATGATTTGGCAGGAAGTAAACCCCCTGATTTTTAGTATTTTTTAGGAAAAGAAAAATAGACCTAAAAAATTCAAAAAACATATTAATTTTTGTTCAAATTATTTTAAAACAATTATAGGAATAAAATCTATCCCATTTCACACATTTCATCAGTTTACATCATCTTCAAATTCTCAAAAGAAATGTGATTTTTATGCCCTTGAAGTTTTACCATTTTGGTACTGTTAACATTTTCCTTTGTAAAAGGGTGACAACTTATTGTGATTTTACCCTCGATATATATTTGATATCAGTTTGTTATATGAGACATGAGACTTGATACATATTTTTATACATTCAATAAGTTTAGACCAATTTGATACATAAATGACATAGTTTGGATCAGAGTTCTATTATTTGTATTATGACTGGTTTGATTCACACTAAAGCCTATTATGTCTCAATAGTTTAACTTCAGTTATAGGCATACTATATGATGCTCAATGTTTTTCTATAGATTCATCATTATGTTTCCAAAGTGGCATTCAAAGTCACCAATATAATAGTCTCTATGTATTTATCTTGGCTCTTCCATTTAAAGTCGGTTTGATATTCAAGTTGAATTGCAATTTGAAACATTTCTTAGACACCTTAAGTGACTTGATGAAAGTTACATTTTAAATAATAATATTAATATTGGTGATAGGAAATCCTTTTAGATTTTCCTAGGTGATTAAAGACTTGATATTATAATATTTTTTACAAAATACTTAGCACATAATGGTACCAAGGTTGTGGTGTCAAAATTTATGTGATTTGAAGCATGAATTAACATGTCATTACATTCATCATACATACTGTTTGAGTGACATTGGTTTATATGCCTTGATATTGATATTTGAATAAAGTGATATGAAAATCATTTTTGGGTTTCATTTGAAACCATAGCTCGATGGAGCTAGGGAGCGAATGGAACCTTCCTAGGGAATACACAATGATCTGGATGGTGGATAGATAGTTTGGAAGTTGAGGCAGTTGGTTTGTGTGAGTGTTTTGTAGTTGAGACAAGATTTTTGAAGAATTATGAAAGGTTGTGAAGGATATTTATGTACAAATCATACAAGATCTAGAAAAGGAGTGTTAGGAATAACAGTCCACAAGACAACTGAGAGGGGGGGTGAATCAATTGTGATATAGATTATTAAACTTTAAACGTTATAAACCAAATATGAAAATGTAAATGATAACACAGTAAATGTCAACACCATAACATAATATTTGTTGTCAAGGAAACCCTGTTAAAGGTGAAACCCCAGTGGGAATTAACACCCATAAATAATGTACTGAGGGTATAGTATCCCTGTTAAAGATTTAGCCTTGTTAGGAGCTTGTTACAACATTACAGTACATAGTCCCTGTTAGGAGACAAACCCTATTAGGAGTCAAAATAAATAGTAGGATCATTTCCAAGGAACACTTCCCAAAGAAGGTTAAAGCCACCCTCAAGGATTTACAATCCAAACAAGTGTATAAATAAAATACACAATCCAGTGAACTGTCTGATAGAAACTGTCTTTGCTTGGTTAGTTCCAATGAAGTACTCTTCTCATAAACTCTTCTCTACATCCAATAGCCAAACAAGCCTCACAACTTTTCACTTATTCTTACTTTCAATCTCTGTCACATTTTTTCAAAAGATAATATCACTCATATATACACTTTTACAAAAATTCATTAGGTCAGCCAGTTAAGCTTTCCTAATACAAAAATAATTAATTAGGTCGGCCAATTAAGGCTTTCCAATATATAAATAATTATTTAACCCCTTTCTAAGATACAAATGGTACCTATAACAAGTAACCATCATTTACAATCCATCAATTATGCTTCCAGATCCACAATCCACGCTCACATTTCATTTTATACATGTCTGAAGTCGACCAACAATTAGGTCTTCTTCAGAATACACGCCACAGCTGACCTCACTAGTAACCAAACAAAAATCAATCTCAACCCATTATTCCAACATATGTTGGATATCCACCAATAAGCTTGCATCATCTGAAATATCTTTTCCAGAAAGATATACCAAAAACATAGAGATCTGCTCTGTCCAGAATCACAGTTACAATCCATAAACCAGTCTTCATCAAATCAACTGTAACATCCGCAATATGCAACATAAAGAAAATAAAATTTAGGAATAAGGTCAACACACATCCTTCTACATAAATCCAACTTCGATCATCCTGAATCATCCTTACGGTGTCCATACACTTCTACCAATCAAGTAGCGAGTCTGTCCTCTCCACAGAAATATATGTTGACATCAGTGACAAAACATGAATATCAATAACATGATCAGTAACCAAAAATGATATCATCCAACAATCTCCCCCTTTGGCATTGATGGAAACATATGGGAAAATCCATATGCATCAACCCAAAAGTACTCTCTTTCAATACAATCTTCTCAATATCCTCAACAAAAATCTCTCAAAATAGTAGGGATTTTCACATATTTTTCTTCCCCCTTTGAAAGCAATGGCAAAGGGTGCCATAACTCATCTGTAGTCTTCTATAAGGTGTAGCTTTTTAAAATTTTCATGTCCATCAACCAGGTGCAAGATCACCCCAGTGTACTCCAGAGTATTCTCTTGCGATCACTCCCCTTAAGGAGTACATCCACACATCAAGTCCAGAGAATGATATAGCTCTGAGATCCACTAGACTGATGCATATCTACATCATTTAATTACCACTGGGAGGGGCCACCAACCAAAGCATGAATATGAGATATTCAAAAGCATCTTTTGTAAAAGGTTTAGTAAATATATCTGCTATCTATTCCTTTGTACTGATATACTCCAGTTTAATCTCTTTATCTGCTACCTTCTCCCTCAAGAAATGATACTTAATAGAAATATGTTTATTCTTTGAATGCATCACAGGATTCTTTGACATATTCACTGTACTATTGTTATCACAATGGATAACAACTGGTTCTTTTAAAATTATTCCAATGTTCTTCAGCATTTGTTTTATCCAAACAACTTGTGTACAATTTATTGTAGCAACAACATACTTTGATTCAACAGTAGATTGAGAAATACAGTTCTGCATCTTGCTCAACCAAGAAACCAATATTTTCCCAAGGAAAAATGCACCACCACTTGTACTTTTCCTGTCATCCATGTTACATTCCCAATCAACATTAGTATAAGCCCGCAAAGTAAAATCTTCTAATTTTTCATACCATAATCCATATTCTATTGTCTCTTTCAAATATCTAAAAATCCTTTTTATGCAAAAAAATGTGTCTCTTTATGATCTGCCTGATATCTAGCCACAATTCCAACTGCATTGTTAATATCTAGGCTAGTGTGAGTTAGATATTGTATACCTCCAATCAATGATCTGTACCTTGTCTGAACAACACTTTGAGTCTCATCACTATTAGTCAGTTTGTTTCCAGTCACCATAGGTGTCCCAATAGGTTTACAATCTTCCATTCCTAACTTTTTCAAAATTTCCTTAACATACTTGGTCTGAGATATAAAAATGCCTTTCTTACTTTGATTAATTTTCAAACCAAGAAAACGTTTCATCTCACCAATCATTGACATCTTGAATTCATTTTCCATTTCTTTAGAAAACTTCTTACTCATCTTATCATTGCCTCCAAAAATGATATCATCAACAAAAACTTCTATAATTAAGATTCCATCTTCATTAGTTCTCAAACATAAATTATGGTCTGCATTACCTTTTTTGAAACCAAGACAAAGTAGATATTTGTCCAGTCTTGCATACCATGCTCTTGTACTTGTTTCAATCCATACAGTGCCTTCTTCAATCTACAAACTGTAACATCCCAAAATTGGCATCCTGCAACCACAACCAATTTTTTTACATTTATCAATCGTCTGAATCATCAAAGTCCTATTGTACTAGGAAATTCTGAGTTTCGACTGACTCTATTTGAATTAAGTGTCAAATGCAGAAAATCCTAAATCTGCATCAATCACATACTATGTTTAATTCCTAAATATCGACTACAATTGGCTAAATAAACCCTATGATCGAACTAATTTAATTACAAAGTCCTAGCACTTTAATTAAATAAAATTCACCCTTTTAGCTAAAAAACATAAAAAGGAATTAATTAATATTTGATTATTAAATAAATATCCTCATTTCAATAATTCAATTTAATTATTCAAATAATTGTTAAAATACATTTATGAGGTGATATTTAATTTATTTAATCAAATAATCTCTCCAAAATCGTCACTTCAGTTCAGAAATGGAAAATTTGAGTTAACTAAGATTGAAAAGTGCAACAAATCAGTTAACTGCTTTATTCACTCAAAAATACAACAGTTCATTGTTTCTCTCAAAGGAAACTTGCTATTCTGAACTCGATTTCAAAATGTGAACTGTTTCTCTCAAAGGAAACTTTTTACTCTTAACTAGACTCTCATCCTATAAAAGAACTCTCTTATTTCTCATTCAAAAAAGGAAAATACATGGTTTAAGTATCGAATCGCTGCCGAATTGTTAACTCACATTTATGCATTCAAACTCTCATTATTCTTAGCTTTCATTTGCAATAGATTAAGATCCTTTCTAGATTAATCATGTCTATTTTAGCTTCTTTCAAGCATTCTTAGATTAATCTCATTTTCAGATTAATGTTGCACACTCATTTCTTAGTTTAATCTTACTTCCTAGCTTAATCTCATATTTACATCTAGATTAATCTTGCATCTTTCATTCATAGATTAATCTTGCATTTACATTTCTAGAATAAATCCTCCATTCTTAGATCGGTCTAGGCAGTTGGATTCTCAGATTCTAAGAGCTATTCAAAGAACTTGTCTAGATAGGAGGCAACAGGTCGACTCATCGAAGCATGCAAAATTAATAGCTCCATATTCATCTCTGTATGTGACTGATGAACAATGACTATGTTGAAGTGTATGGCTAAGTTAGAGGCCCATATTTAGCATATACATTTTTGGCGCCCACTGTGGGGCATAAGATTCAATTTATAGCCTCATATTATACATTTGCTGTCAATTCAGTTTTGCGGCATATTATACATTCATTTTGATCTGAATTTGACTCCACCACTGCGTCCGGGTCATCTTTTCAGTTCGAAATGACTATAAACATGCTCATAGCCACCCAAAACTGAATCTGTGGTAAAAACATTTTGCATACAAAAGCATACGACCTTCTGCACACAAATTGAGACAAGTTTTTTGTCTGCATGCAGACCAAGACAAAGGAAGGTAGAATTTTATTTTTAAAACAATATTTTTAAAAGAGGGGGGGGGGGGGTGAATCAGTGTTTATCAATTAATTATATTTCAGCCAATTAAACATATATCAAATGTGCATTCAAAGAATCATAACACAAGAACACATAACACATGATTTGATTACGGAGAACCTTGATTAGAGGAAAACTCCGGTGGGGATTAGTACCCACAAAATATTGTACTAGGTATAATGAACTTGTTAAAGTTCCTTTGTCCTTTTAGAAGCAGTCTTTACAAATTGAGTACAATGACCTGGTTAAGGGTCTGACCCTGTTAGGAGTCTTTTACAATAACCCTATTAGGGGTGGATGGCTCACTACCTAGGCTCACTGCCCAAATAATAAGAAGGCTACAACCCTCTAAATGTTGATATGCACTATATCAAAAATGAACTGCTGTAGTGACACTATTGTTTGATCAGTTTTGTGTATGCGTGGATTCTCTTACTTCTTAAAGAGCTATATCATCTTCTGACTTCATTATATAGTCCCTCTGTAACTTCTTCTTGCACAATAATTGATTTCACTTACACGCTGTAACATAACAATACATTACATACTTATATCTTTACAAACGAATAGGTGCGACCCAAAACATAACACTTAGTCGGCCTCTTTAACAAAATATACAATGCTTCCAAACAAGTCGGCTCAAGTGTGTTCAAAACAATATTAATTACATCATTACAAACTTATAACTAAAGGTGCTTAGCTTTAACATCACAAAGTAATACACGCTGACCAAAATAGTAGTCAACTTCTGTGTTCTATATTCTAGACTGTTTCCTGGACTGCAGTGTACTAATCGATCTATAACTTTTCCATACTGATGTTCCTTACCTTGCGCATTTGGATCTAGCATGTATATACACCATAGAGTATATACCTAAGCACGCCTGATCTAGTGTGGTCTCTAACATGCGCGCTGATGTGCTGATCTTTGTATCTGTCTGTCTTCTCTGTATTCTGTACTTAGTCATTTTATCTTCTAAGTTATCTTTGATAGAAAATTATTATGAATTTTTCTCCATGATTGACAACACAAAATAAGCCATGCTTCCTCAGGAAGTCAACTTGCCAAAATTCTCCCCCTTTGTCATTTATGGCAACAAACGAATGTGGCTAAGTTACACAAAATGACTTCATTGAAAAATGACTGTATATACATATACTTAATGATATATACATAAATACTTTTCCATATATACACATTCCATACTACTCCCCCTTTGACATGAATGACAAAGGTGTGAAAAAAAATGTAAGTCTTCATACTTACTCCATATATACATCTGGGTACACAACTTGAAGAGACTGAATCTCTTTCTGCCAGAATGCTTTCATTGCATCAACTATTTGGAGGTGCATGCTTAAAGCATATGTTAAATTCTCCATTTTCACTAGATCCAAGGAAGGACCTTGATCATAAGTCTGCATTGTGTCATCTATCTATTTGATGTTCTCAATAAGAACTACTAATTAAGGCGCAAGTGCATTTCTCAACTGAGTCTGTCTAACTCTTATCTTTCTTATTTCAATCTTTGCCTTCTTAATTTTGTCCAGTTGTCCTTGGTAGACGTTATTGCATATGTTCATGTCCTACATGGAATTCTAATAGATTTTCTTATGTTTTCCACCATTTCTTCAGCTTCAGCTTTAGCTATATTTTTAGTGTGCTCGGAGGTGAGATTCACTCTATCCATTCAGTTTGCTATAACTTTCTTCCCTTTTTATGCCAACTCTTTTAGTATAGACTGTCCAATCTTCAGAGAGTTCAGATCCAAGGTAAAGTTCTTCACTACTTCATTCAATCTTTCCTTCTTATACTCATCTTCTAAAATCTTAGTAGTTGTCTCTACTAAGCTGGTGAAGTGTGACTTGAAGTTTGTTAGTACACTATCCACATGTTCAATAGTTTGAACTTTTGTAACTTTCTCATCGGCAGTAACTAACTAATTTATAATGGTTATTGATTCAATAAAGCAAGGTTTCCTCATCACATGTTTTTCCTTTGCCTTTTCCATGGCAAGGATGCTGATCTTAATGAGTTCTTCTTCTTCCCATGTGTCAAAACTCGCTGAATCAGGAGTTAACCTTGACAACAATGAGGTGGATGGTGACCAAATAGTATTCTAACTTTTTTCTACACATTCACTTTTGACATGTACCTCTTTGACCACTGACTCATCAAATTGAGTGGCTTTCTCCTTATCCAAATCTATTGCATCAATCAAAGGAACTTCATTCTATTGTAAAGATGTATCATCAATGTTCATTGCTTCATCAACCTTGTTCATATCTTTATCAGAAGCTGTCATAGATATCTTGACATTGTCAACTATTATAGTATCTTTTGTATCTTTAGTTTTCTCAGTAGTTATTGTTACTGTGGGCGCAGAGACCTGTGGACCTATCATGGGCACAATCTGAATTACTGGAGTTGTATCCTGTTTAGGAGGTGCTAGAGTAGCTTTTGCTATAGGCACCGTTGGTGGATACATGTGTCTATCCATAAAGACTTGTGTAAATGCTTTTTCAGTCTCCTTTCCAACTTTTTAATATTCCTTGTTCATTATCTGTAAAGTCCTTGTCTTGCTTCAGAGATGAGGCTTTACAAGATCTAGCAAAATAGCCTTCTCATCATGTGAACAAATAGGGAGAAGAGTATCCAGAGTTTCTTCTCTAATCTTCATTCTTCCTCAATAGCATGTCTTTTCATAATTTCTAATACATTCCATAAGTCACCTGGTATCACTTTCTTCAGTTCAAGAACTGATTTCTTAAACTTGATCATATGAGATATGACCATGTAATGTATCTTTGTCTTATCAACTTCTTTATATTTGTCATAGACCTTTGAAAGTGTATCCAATCTACCTTCATTTATAATCCTATTATTCAATATGTTCAAGCTTGGTCTGAAAGCCACCTCAGGAGGTGCTTGTGTATTCTTTATAGTGCTCCTTGTGTTTCTTGAAGATGGATGTCCTGTGGCAGCTTGTTTCCTTCCTCTGGGTTTCTTGCTAGAAGGTGGAGATGTATCCAAGTTAATGGTGGTAGTAGGTGTAGATGTACTCTCCTCATTTTTATTCTATTTCTTCTTCAGAGATTCATCAGTCTTCTCAATCTTAACTTTAGCAAATTTGGCTTCTTTTTCCATATTCAAATCTTCTTGAGTGACTCCATGAGCTTTTAGTATGTTAGATGTGGTTCTGGATGCTTTCCTTTTATTAACAACAAATTTTAGTTCAATTTCCACTTCATCAGTCTTTTCTCTGTATGTTCTGCGTCTAGGTTCATTGGGGTCTTTAGGTGCTGATAATAAGACCTGCGCATATCCCTCTAGCACATGGTCTTCAACTTCATATCCTAGTGGATGAATCCACTTAGTTCTTGGCTCAACAGCCTCCATGCATGTGCAATCCATTTCTACCATAAAACAAATTGTATCCCTGTACTTGTCGACTATCTTCTCAGATAGTCTGACCTTGCTCTGCATTTTAACCCTGAATATCTTTATGTCCATGTCCATTTTATCTCTCACACTACTCTCTAAGGTGGCCTTAAGAGATATTTGTGTCATTGTAGGTTTGCCTTTGTCTAGATAGAGGTCTGCAACCTTTCCTACTATATGATGATACAAATATATGATTAGGGATCCAAACATTAATGTTTTGTTTCTATCATGTTTGATAATTCTGATGTTGTCAATCAGTTGTCCACGCAAGACCTCACAAAGGTTGTACTGAGTGTTATCCTTTACTACTCTAATTGCTGCAAGGACTTTTGCTGCAAATACACTATTCAACCTGCTTGCATGGTGAAACTTGTATCCAAGTATCATAGTCATGAGTTTTATATCATCTTCTTTGATGGGGTCTACTCTCATACCACGCCTGTCACTTTTTGACAAACAAACTTTCTCAATCTGCTTCTTAACATCTTTACCAGTGGGAAGCATAGGTCCAGTCATTGGAAGTCCTGTCAATTGATGGATTAATTCTGTGGTGATATGGATAGGGACATCACCAATCCAAAATAGATCATCATGAATTCTTCTCAATAGGATTTTTACCCATTCTGGTTCTTCAAACTCATGCACATTTGAATACTCAGTAATAGGGTTATCTTGTAGGTGCGCAAACTCATCTTTGAATGTGAAGTCCTTATTCAGCATTGATGCCATGTGAGAAGCTATATTATCATCTCCTAGTGATTCCTTCTTGCAGTAAATGTACACACGGATATCTTCCACGTGAACAACCCCAATCGAGGTTTTAGAGAAAGCTCCTTCCACATCATCCAATATAGACTTGAATGGATGCTTCTTAAATACAAATCTCTTTCTTTCTACTATATCAAATACAACTGGGGTCACCATTACTTACTTGGTGATTGTTTAAATAGGGTTTCCACAAAATTCTGAAATGGCACGACGGTTAGGGCTTCATTTCAAACTGATTAACCGTTTGTTCCAACTTTCAAACTGCTATGCCTTTGTACCTGGATGTCTTAGTACTCCAATGCTCTTCAATTTCTTGCTCTTCAAATGTAAATGTGAGAATGATCGACTACAAACTTCTTTTTATATGATCTGCTGTATTTAATGCTTGCAACCATACATAGAGATTTTCAAAATTTGATCCCGATGCAATATAGATAATGCATGAATACATACAACTGTAATCTAAGCTTTTAACCATGAATCCAAAGGCGCATACTCTGAAGTGAGTACACCAGCCGCGTAGGGGTTCTGAGCTAGAATAGCTCCCCCTAAAACCAAGAAGGTCTATTCAGGCAAAAGTAGAGGGTGCATCCATTGTGGATGCATCAACTACTTTGTCAACATCTTTTTCCTTCTTTACTTCTACCCAAACTTTTCTTAACTCTTCATTTGCTTTGACAAAATTGACTTCTCCTTTCTCTTCAAATAGAGACTTTTTGGGATCTTCTTGTTTCTGAATTTTGGATCTACAAAACCTTGTGATATGTCCAGTCTTTCCACAAGTGTGACAAATGATAGGAGGTCTGATGTTTTTCTTCATCATGTTGCATTGTTTTGTTGTGTGTCCATTGTAGTTGCATATCTGACATGTAATGTTCTGTAAATTTTTTTGACATTGATTTCTCTAATTGTTTTGATTCATTCTTCTTTGATTTTGTTGTGACTGAGTTCTGCAATGTATAAGCCTGTGACCAAATTTATTACAAGAGAAACAATAACCATTAAAAGGTCTTACCTCTTTGCAATCTCTTTCCAAATGCCCATGTTTATTGCATGCATAACAATTTCTGTTAACTTGTCTGATTTCCCCTTTTTGTGGTTTAGATATAACCACTATAGTATCTTCAGCTTTCTTAGCTTCTGAAGATGCTTCAAGTCTTTTTTCTTTCTCTTGTGATGATTTGATTTCATCTTGTGTTGTACTGAATCCAAGACCATAAGTTTTTCCCTTTTTTCTTTGTGCATTGAGCTGGGATTGAATCAAATCAAAACTTGTGTGGCGTTTATCAATCTTATCCTTTGCTTCTATTAATTCAGATTCCAACTTCTTCTTCATGTTCTCTAGTTCCAAGACTTTCATGTTTGCCTGTATAAGTTCATCTTCCAATTGTTTGCTTTCTTTGATCTTGTCTTCAATGGTGTTCTGGTTATCTGTAAGTTGTTCCTCCAGATCTTCAAGTTTATCCCTTAGAGATTTATTCTCTTCATTAAGCTTTTTGAACATTTGTCCTAGATCACTTGTAGAACAATCTTTCAGATCTTTTCTTAGCCTTTTAATAAGTATTTGAGAGCCATCATTTTTCAATCTTAGATCTTCATTTTCTTTCTCAGATCTGTTAAGATCTTCAAGAGTTGCTTCAAGATTCTTTTTCAAATGTTTTCCTTCAGTTGAGTCCATAATCTCCTCAAGTGGTTAAACTTTCTTTGAGAGGACCAGAGCTCTGATACCAATTGTTAGAAACACTTGGGGGGGGGGGGGGGGGGAAT
>MU224050.1:638574-714035 GCA_018584345.1 Thuja plicata | reverse complement strand
GTGAATCAGTGTTTATCAATTAATTATATTTCAGCCAATTAAACATATATCAAATGTGCATTCAAAGAATGATAACACAAGAACACATAACACATGATTTGATTATGGAGAACCTTGATCAGAGGAAAAATCTGGTGGGGATTAGTACCCACAAAATATTGTACTAGGTATAATGAACCTGTTAAAGTTCCTTTGCCCTTTTAGAAGCAGTCTTTACAAATTGAGTACAATGAACTAGTTATGGGTCTGACCCTGTTAGGAGTCTTTTACAATAACCCTGTTAGGGGTGGATGGCTCACTGCCTAGGCTCACTGCCCAAATAATAAGAAGGCTACAACCCTCTGAATTTTGATATGCACTATATCAAAAATGAACTGCTGTAGTGACACTTTTGTCTGATAAGTTCCGTGTATGCGTGGATGCTCTTACTTCTTAAAGAGTTATATCATCTTCTAACTTCATTATATAGTCCCTCTGTAACTTCTTCTTGCACTATAATCAACTTCACTTACACGCTGTAACATAAATACTTATATCTTTACAAATGAATAGGCGTGACCCAAAACATAACACTTAGTCGGCCTCTTTAACAAGATATACAATGCTTCCAAACAAGTCGGCTCAAGCGTGTTTACAACAACATTAATTACATCATTAAAAACTTATAACTAAAGGCGGTTAGCCTTAACATCACAAAATAATACACACTGACCAAAATAGTAGTCGGCTTCTGTGTTCTGTATTCTGGACTATTTCCTGGACTGCAGTGTACTAATCTATCTATAACTTTTCCATACTAATGTTCTGTACCTTGTGCATTTGGATATAGCATGTATATACACCATAGACTATATACCTAAGCATGCCTGATCTGGTGTGGTCTCTAACATGCGCGCTGATGTGTTGATCTCTGTATCTATCTGTCTACTCTGTATTCTGTACTTAGTCATTTTATCTTCTAAGTTATCTTTGACAGAAACTTAGTATGACTTTGTTGCCATGATTGACAACACAAAATAAGCCATGCTTCCTCAGAAATTCAACTTGCCAACATCTTACATCTTTCATTCATAGATTAATGTTGCATTTACATTTCTAGAATAAATCCTCCATTCTTAGATCGGTCTAGGCAGTTGAATTCTCAGATTCTGAGAGCTATTCAAAAACCCCGTCTAGATAGGAGGCAACAGGTCGACTCATCCAAGCATGCAAAATTAATAGATCCATATTCATCTTTGTATGTGACTGATGAACAATGACTATGTTGAAGTGTATGGCTAAGTTAGATGCCCATATTTAGCATATACATTTTTGGCGCCCACTATGGGGCAGAAGATTCAATTTCTAGCCTCATATTATACATTTGTTGTCAATTCAATTTTGCGGTATATTATACATTCATTTTGATCTGAATCTAACTCCACCACTGCATCCAGGTCATCTTTTTGGTTTGAAATGACTATAAACATGCTCATAGCCACCCAAAACTGAATCTGTGGTAAAAAAAATTTGCATGCAAAAGCGTACAACCTTCTGCACGCAAATTGAGACAAGTTTTGTATCTACACACAGACCAAGACAAAGGAAGGTGGACTTTTATTTTTAAAATAATATTTTTTGATTTTGGCCTTTAATACCCCAACTGTTATGATTTTAGCCAGCGTATCACATCAAATCTATCTTACATAATAACCGCCAATACCAAGCATTAATCCCAAGCACTTCCTTTGATTTTCTCTAGTTGTTGTCAGGGTTGTATAAAAAGTAACCTATTTTCTTAAGCCTGCGCATGTGGGATTAATCCTATACTACCATCCCTCCCCACGTGCATTGCAACTATACCTCCCTTCGACCCCCCACTAAACTTCCCTTCATTTCATGCAACACTCAACAAACACTTCCTCACCACACTTCTCTCCCACTCTACGCGCCTCCAACCTCCTCCATGCCTAAACCCTACCAGCCCTTCCCCCTGCATCTCCTTCACAATCGACTACCCTATCCACCATGTAGTCTTCCCTAAACCCTCTCCGCAGAGTCTGCCCCGCGCCACCTGCTGCTTGCATCTCCCAACCAACCCTCACCTCACCCTCAAGTCTAAACCTACCTCCATCCAGTATTCTCCACATAGTCTCCCTCTTCCCCACCTCCGCAGTCACTATGCAACCTCCAACCACTGACAGTATTTCCTCCGCCTCTTCTAGGCCCATTGCCCGCACCAAAACCCATCCACCACTCCCTCCTCCCATCCCACCACTCTGCTACCACCCTCCCTCTCCACGCGACTCCTCCAAACCACTTGACCTCTGCTCAAAATATCCCTCCAAATAGGCAACTCACAAATAGACACGTGGCACATAGGCCATGTCATCAGAGATGCAGGTAACCAATCAGTTTTTTTTGCCACACAAGAAATTTTGGTACATTTAATTTGACGACCGTTCAGAGGTCAAAATATGGGCTTATTGGATTTTTGTGATGGTCTATAGACCATCAAATTTAACCCCTATATATGATGACATCAGTAGGGGTTTGATTTTTTTAGCCTTCACCATATGTAGTTTTAAATTTGGAGTCTAACTTTAAATGATCATATCTTGCTCATATTTGGTCCAAATTGAGTGTAACATTTTTTTATTTTGGGTAGATTTTCATAAAGATCACTGTGGTGGGGTTAGTTTTTAGTTTTCATTGTTGGATTTCTCTAAAATTGCACTTTTTGATGACTGTACCTACTTAATCCTTCATTTTGCAGTTTCCAGAGCCTTGTTCGGGCTCATACGGTGACGTTTTTTGGTTTAATTTTTTTTGAAAGTGCGTGATTTTTCATCTAGTTTTTGAATATGCAATCAATTTCTTGATTTTGTAGATTTTATAATGCTGATGATTTTTGGGCTTTGTTGTTCTTTGGCTTATCTTGTTGATTACAACCTAACAGTGGTTTGCAGGATGTTGAAAAAGAAGAATAAAAATACAGACTACTAATAAATTATCTTGCAAGTTGCCTTGATCGATAGAATGCCAAACATTGTGCTTGCATATTGTTTTTGTTATATTAAAATAGGAACGCACATGCAAGACTTTTAAAAATGAACTTCTATGTAGTATTTTAGGGATGACAATAATGTCAGGAAACTATGCTCTCACCCTTTTGGGATGATCAGAAATCTAGAAACATTATTGTCATTTTCTTATGTGTCTAAAGTGTCTTCTAGTTTTGTAATCCCAAGGAATTGCATGGATGTATCCTCTCCCCTCGCCTTCATGGATCTTGGGTGAAAGATAAATCAATACAAATCCTTTAGTGTGGCTACCTCCCGAGAGCTTTAACAGAGCCAGTGAGAGTGGATTGCCCAACATGTAACAGGTTAAATTCAAGCCCTTCCAAACTAGTATATAAAAAATGTCATTGTGATTAGTGTCACAATGAACAAGTGTTGAATATGTTATACTAGGAAGAAGATCTCCCTCAGTACCTTTGTGGTGAGTAAACAATTATACAACACAACTTCTGTAGGCTGGGAGGCCTCCATAATGTAGCTAATCTGCCCCAAGTATAACCACCTGAATGTATGCCTTAACTAATAAAACTTTGTTGTAGTATCCAAAATTTCCTCTATCTACTGGCATGGAAGGTTAGAGACCGACTAAGATGTCCCACATTTTCATGGCTCTTAGGAGAGACAACAATCCCTTGGGAAGTGATTACCCTTGGGATTTGAAGCATGGTGTGCCTGAGAAGTGAGTGCACTGTAAGGAGGAGCTCGTGCGTCTAAGCCTCTAAGTTGTCCGCTATGAGTAGGTGTGGCTGAACTTTAGTTCAAGTGGGCATTCAACAGATATTGCCCTGGCTTACCTAGGATTGTGTGTGTCTGTCCTTTTTACATCAAACATTCTTCTTGATGTGTCTTGTGTGAGTGAACTCATCAAAACAATTGAACTAACAATAAAAACAAACATAAAACCGATCATTCAGATTCAAAATCTGCACTTCTAGGTGTTAGCTATCAACTCTTATCTGAGTTTTTGCATCTATTATCAAACTCTAAAATCAATCGAATTGTTGTCAAATTCTATCTTCTGTCACACTGATTCTATCTACATTTTCTCAAATCTATGTTCTTACCAACATCATCACTATTCTGTCTTTGACTACAATCTGTTGACAGTCTAACTCATTATTGTCTCAAAATCTAACTTTGCTATGCTAGTCCAAGTGAACCATTATCTATTTTGATTTTATCATCTCTATCTGCACTGTCCTTATCCTGAGTTGTGAAAGCAGGTTTGTCAACCTTGACTCAAGATCGGAGTCATTGCTATTTCTGTCTCAGTTGGACATTATCTCCTTTGTCCTTTGGTCTTAGACTTAATCAACACTTTAGAGATCACTTTAGCACCTGTCATTCAATCAATCAATTCATCATACCTCCTCTTCAATCTAATAAGAAAGCACATCAAGACAATCTTACAATGTCTAAAAGAAAAGAAGAGATTCTTATGGAAACCTTATCAGAACAACTTGAATCTTTGAAATATGAACTTCAAAAATTGAACAAGAAGGAAAAGGATACTTCATCCAACGAATCCTCATTAAGATCAACCTGTCCCTTTCTATTTGATCATGATTCTCACATCTCCACACTTCCTTCCAACATGGATAAATCTTGGTATGACAATCCCATCTTTGATCAAGAACAATTTTATGACAATCCCATCTTTGTTCAAGAACAGTTTTATGACGATCCTATCTTTGATCAAGAGAATGTAGAGGAAACTATGACAAAATTAGATGAAAGTATTTTCTATCCATAAAAGAAGGATATTGAAATTCAAGAAGTGTCTAATTATCCTTTAGCAAGACTCTTTACTCCTTTGGGACAATCTTATAAATCAGCATTTGAAGAAATTCTTGAGCATAATCTCATCACATTACCTCCAGCCACATCACGTGGATAGAGATTATTGAGTAACTATTGTGCGTATCATCGAAGCAATAAGCATAATAATTCATCTTGCATGGAGTTGAGATATAAAATCCAAGATCTCATAGATGATGGCATAATCGAAGTGGAAAATCCTAATGAATCATCTAGTGAAGATACTAATCTCAAGCATGATCAATATCAGGAATCCATGTCTAGCAATGGTTTTCATATCACATCTGCTTCTTCCACCATTCCTCTATCTCGTAAAGCTTCACAACCAGACACACCATCTCTATCAAGAATTGTGCCTAATGATGACTATGTATACTCTCAAGGACTACCTCTAAAAGAGATCCAAGCTAATTAGCATACAGATGCAAGTCTTTCTCAGGATTCAAAGATCCTATTCCTGAAGCTTCCATGTGATTCAATGCTTATCATGCCTATTCCAAAGGATTCTCCATCAGTGTGTCAAGAATCCTTCATGTAATTCAACACTCCTACCTCATCCTTAGAAGTGGCTCCATGTCAAGGAGACAATCCAAAGTGTGAAGAAACAAATATCAGCAATGATCAAGATCAAGACACCATCCATCCTTATCCAATGGTTGACCAAAGTTACACATCTCAAGAGTCTCATGATTATTTTATCATCCCCTTCCATTTCTTCCCAGAATAAATTCCTACATCTCCTATATCTTATCCATCTTTCAAGAAAGATCAAGATATCCTTTCTACCATCTCTAATGGGCCTATTGAAAATCAAGATAAAATTCCCCTTTGTACAACATCTAACAATCCTTGTCAAGATGAGAGCATCCCATAATCCCCTTGTCATACTCTTCCATATCTAGAAACTATCATTCCTCAAAATATCTTTCATAATGATAAATCACATCAAGCTTCAATTGCTCCTATCAAAGCTACTCATGCTCCTGTTGATAAATAGATGAATTCTAAAGAGAAGATCCTTGGTCATGTAGCTCACTCTAAAGATGTTAATATCCCTTCCACACCTTATATCCCTTCATTCAAACATAAGCATCAACCTTCTCCATCTTCCAAATCCATCCTTGGTCCCTATATCCCAAAGCTGAAACCGTCAAACCTTCCATCTATATTGGGTCCTTATATCCCTCCATCCACCATGCCTATCACTACTAGCTTATCATCCACTTACCCTATGTCCTATCAAGATCAACAAAGACATGCATCATTAAAATCTCCCTATCAACCCATCCATATGAACCAGTCATATCATCCCTATTCATCAGCAATTCCTAAGTCTTTTGGAAGAAATTTGGATGTGCAACGAAAAAGTCACAAATCTAAGAATCCACTTACATATGAAGATCACTTTGTCCCATCTAATCAACATGTGACTAAAAAGAAAAAATAAATATTCAAGAGACCACAAAGGTCCACTAAGAAAAGATTAAAATCAAAGAAAATATGGGTTCCTAAATCCATCATGGAATAATCGCATTCTAAATCATCCAAAAACAAAAGAAAATCAAAAGCTATGTGGATTCCCAAGTATCTCTTAAAAGACTTGAATAAAAAGGAAAAGTCAGAGTTGGCATCCAGGCTTCCAAAGTCTTCCACTACATCTCCAGCTTAACATCCCCCATCTTCTAACTCTATTTTGGGTCCTCATGTCTCAAAATCCATTACCTTGAATATCACTACCTTCTTCATCCATCTTGGGTCCTTGTGTACCAAGATCCATATCAGCTCATACATCAAAGTCTCAAGCTATTCTGTCCATTTTTCCTCCATCCGTCCACTACCCTTCAAGGTGTGTGTCGATGTTGATCTTATCACCATTTCCATCTACCTCTAGACAAACCCTTCAATACCCTATGCAATATCCTGCTCCTGCCACCTACCCATCCATCCCATATTCTTCCATTCCTCTTATCCAATCCATCGCATAAATCCTTGGCTACCATCTTCCTTATCCTCCATATCATTCTTCTCTACCATCACCCTATCAATATATTTGAGCCTACTTTTAGTGGCCTTGGCCTACCATAGCATATTTTTCCAAGGAGCACTATCTAAAGAGAAAGAAGCTTGCGTTCCTCCATAAAATCAAATAGTACAAAAATAGAAAAAAGTGCCTTGGTGAATACCTGGTAAACATGCACCTTGGTAGAAAAATTAAAGATAAATCAATCCATCCTATGGTGAAAACCACTCCTTGTGGCACTTTGGATAAGTACTATGATAAAAACCTAGCAAAAAGGCATCATGCATAATTCCTCCTACTTGCACTCTTCATTTGGGAGCAAGTTCCTTCCATTTCATTTGATCTATCATATCTTACATCGAGCAAGTCCGTGAGAATCCATGTTCCTTGCAATGATCTTGACAAGGTTGAGTTTATCCATGAGCATCATGCCTCTTTCCATGCATTATCCTTTCCATCAGGGTATTCACTTGCTCTCATCCATGGCACCCTATTGTGATATTTCTTATCCCAAGCCTATCCTTCCTATCTCTGTGCATTCCTGCCACAATCCAAAACATGCACTTATACCTCCATCAACCTTTATCCTGATCATAGCTATGTCCTATCCAAAATTGACCCCTTGGTCTTGATAAAAAAATGATAAATTATTTCTTAAAAGTCTTTTGACATGTCCATTCTTTGGATCACATGCCTTCATGACATCTGGTCATCATTCTATATGTTATCTAGCACCGCTCCATGAGCCTACATTGCTATTTTTCTTTTTTCCCTAGCTTGGGTATTCTTGAGGAGGTTTTTCTTGAGGGTTGCATTCACCCTCTTCATCCATCATTGTCTTTTCACTTCATCCATCAACTTTCTAATCCGTCTGTAATGTCCTACACATTGCTAGACATTGGGGGAAAACCAATGTGATCTTGTTTGAAATCAAGCAATCTAAAAAAAACTAAAACATTGCACAATGTCCTGAAAAAAAATCCTAAAATTTGAAAAATGTCCTGAAAAAATTCAAAAAAATGGAAGTGTACTACATGGTGGATCAAGTATCTCATTCACAAATTCTTCTAGTCTTACAAGAAAATAACAGTCGTGGGAAAATCTATCTTCTTCTTTTCCCCCAAAATCCATTTGGATAAGTTTTTGTATACCTTGTCACGAGGGCACATGACTTATGTTGGCTCTGGACTAATGAGATTTCCCACAGCTCTACAACTATATCTACCTATTCAAGAGATCTATTCTACATCAGAAAATATAAAAAAAAGTCAAAAAATTTCAAAAATTATAAAAAAAAAGGAAAAAAGTGCCATTGATGAAAACCTGGAAAACAAGTGTCATAGTAGAAAAAAAGAATTTCTTCCAAGAAGGTGAAATCTAGTAAACAGGAACCTCTTGTTCCAAATTTCTATATCTATCACAACATCACTTGGCTCTATACAGTTGCTTTCTAGCTTTCTTGCTTTCCTGCTTTCATTTGCTCATATGCATGCTCTTAGTTACCTTCAAGATACCAACTTGCATGGATTGAAACTAGTCGTACTCTAGGGGAAACCTTCCTGGTCTAGGGGGAACTATCCAACTAATTTTTAGAATCTCTCTCACATCATTCACCAGTGGTTCTCACTGCATCTTCCTGTTGTTGCCTAGCTATTACTTTGATTTCTCTACTTGATAATCTCTCTCGCGTTAGTCACCAGTGGTTCTCACTACGTCTATCTACTGTCGCCATACTGATTATATTTTCACACATCATTTATATCTACAAGTTGACATCAATCCATTGAAGTTGGAGGGGTACTCCGTGGTTCATATTGGAAATCCTTTGCTTCAACTTGTATATAGCTTTCAGTCACTTTTGTGACACTTTGGGTCCTTTAAGAACCCTCCCGACTTGAACTGATCTAGATTCATAAGCTTGCGGTAAACCAAATCAATTTTTTCCTTGCAACATGAGTCAAGTTAGTCATTATCTAGGGGCATGAGTCTCCAATATAATAGCATCTTTCATCAGTAATCTTATCATCCTGAAGGGAAACTCACTACTGACACAATCAACAGGTGTTTCTCAAAACCACAATCAACAGTGTTTCTTAACACTATCTTTGGATCCATTTGTATTTGTCAACACATATTGGATATTGCAAATCTAAACAACATCTATCAATAGAAATCAAACACAAGGAACTCACAAGCACAAAGGTGTTTCTCAACACCCCTATACATTTATACATCTGAAAACTTTGAATCTGGCTGCAGTATGCTAAACTTCTATTTGTATATTGTCTGTTCTCATTAAATTTTTGCTAATATTTTCTTTGTCTACTACTTGTTGGTGTGGCTCTGATGATCCGAAAACATTAAATAAATAAGGTGTATGTGATAATAGCTTCTGCAATTAAGGTGGAAAAGACTTAATCCCTTGATCCTATTTATTTATACGCCAAGGTGGGGTTGGAATTATCTCCTTGACTGTTATTTCTCTGCTTGTTTACTAGTGTACTCTTACTATATCAAAATGGAAACAATGTTAAGGTCTTTTGAACTTTTGTGCCCCGATGCTTATGTTAGTTTCCCATATCTTATCCGATGAAATTCATATTCATATTCTTATGGTTGCAGTGACACCAGTAAGGATTGTATCGACTCTGATGTTTCACAAATGCTCTGTGATAAAAACTATCCAATGGGTCCAAAAACCACATCCTAGGAATTGCATCTCACGTAGCAATGCACTTTCATTCTAGCATAGGATTGCACTTTCATTCTAGACTTGCATCGCCACAATGTTTCGATGGTAAATTCATTGTGTTCCCCTAGATTTGTATGATGAGGGATTCTTTTTCAACGATCTGGCTTCATCGCGACTGCCCAAGTGTTCGATCCTTGCTCTCACTCTTCAAAAGTGGCTAAATCGATCGCTCTGAATCCATTTTTGGGATCAAAATCAAAATATGAAACTTCTATATAGCTCAAAATTGCACTTAATATTTTTACGTGATTGGATGCTTGTGCAGTTGACTTTCTGATGTTGCTTTCTTGTCAGAATCATCTCCTTTCAACATTCTCTCACATCTTCTGATTTCTTCCGTAATTTGTTCTGATTTCTTCTTGACCTTTGATTCAACTTCTATCTATGATTTATCACTTTCAATCACCATTACAACATGTCATCTGTCCCTTTCTCTCCCGAGGGGGTAGGATGATTACATCACGGAATCACTTTCAATCTATATTAATCAATATGATCTGATCTTAATCTATTAGGTGTCCGGGCGATCTAACCCAGATTCTTGAGGATCAAGCTTCATTCTAGAGATGATTCTCAAAATCTCATCTATTAGGTGTCTAGGTAATCTAACCTTGATTTGTAAGAGTCAAGCTTCATTCTGAAGATGGCACTTGAAATATCACTGCCATGTATTGGGGCAATCTAACCCTGACTCCTGAAGATTGACCCTCATTCTAGGGACAGTCTTTTGAAAAGTGATAATCTATTAGGTATCGGTCCAATCTAACCTGGATTCTTGAGAATCAAGCTTCGTTTTGGAGATGACCCTTGAAAACTCGATTTAATCGACGTCTCAGAAATCTAACCTAGACTTCAGAGAGTTAAGATCTATTTTGGAGATGACTCTGAAAATTTGATCAATCGATCTTTAGATCATCAATTCTCAAAATCGATCTCAACTATTTTTATATGCTTCAAACATCAAACTATTCTTTGAATCAATGTGCTACTTGCATATCAATTCAAAGAGGGGACAAACGTAACACCCCAAAATTGGCATGCTGCAACCACAGCCAATTTTGTTGCATTTATCATTCATCTGAATCATCAAAGTCCTATTGTACTAGGAAATTCTGAGTTTCAAATAACTCTACTTGACTTAAGTGTCAAATGCATAAAATCCTAAATCTGCATCACTCACATACTATGTTTAATTCCTAAATATCGATTACAATTAGATAAATAAACCCTTTAAGATCAAATTAATTTAATTACAATGTCCTAGCACTTTAACTAAATTAAATTCACCCTTTTAGCTAAAAAACATAAAAAATAACTAAGTAATATTTGATTATTAAATAAATATCCTCATTTCAATAATTCAATTTAATTATTCAAATAATTCATAAAATGCATTTATGAGGTCATATTTCATTTATTTAATCAAATGATCTCTGCAAAATCCTCACTTCAGTTCATAAATGGAAACTTTGAGTTGACTGAGATTCAAAAGTGCAACAAATCGGTTAACTACTTCATTCACTCAAAAAGACATCAGTTCACTATTTGTCTCAAAGGAAACTTGCTATTCTGAACTGGATTTCAAAATGTTAACTATTTCTCTCAAAGGAAACTTGGTATTCTTAACTGTGGTGCAATGCACCCATGACTGTCACTGATTGACTGTCATCTTGTAAGATTCATGTTTCTATTAAATGGATTGATCTTAGAATATCATACTATTTGGTTTTGGATCCATGTGTGTGGTCAAGGATCTCTTAGGCAATCTTATGAGCCTAGAGATGCCATAGGTCATTTGGATCACCTAGTTAGGATTAACTTGCTTTAAGCATGTTTTTAGGAGTCCTTAGTGTTAAATCTTTAGATCCATGTCATTTTAGGCATGTTATGTCAAGTTTATGGGTTTGGATTCATCCCAAAAGTCTTCGAGTGCAAAAGACAAGATTTTGCCAAATGTTGAAAAGTTGTCAAAAAGTTGCTCATGCAACTTCTAAAAGTTGCTCGAGAGTGTGTGTGATTTTTGTACTTGTTAAGAGACACAACACTTCAATAAATCATTACATTAGTGAAAACAAGGGTTTAGCAAACATAGCAATCACTAAAATTGATCTATTGTTTCCTATCTAGGAGGAGTATGAAAAATGACATAATAACCCTCAGATTATGCATATTCCAGTGACAAATACAACCTAAGAATAGAAGATTCAAATGAAAAGTAATCTAAAGGATTCAAAAACATGCATTCTAGCTCTAGAAATGAAGAGTATAACAATATGACTAAGAGATAAGCTAGAAATCACTACGAAAATCCCTAAAACATGAGCAACATGAGATTGCTCCTTCAATTCTCCAAATATGGGCAGCATAAGGATGCTATCAACTTTTGAAAATTAGGAGCATTACAACAATATATTTCATAAAACCAAGGGCCATTTGAGCTCAAAATCCATCCTATTTATAGGAGAAATGGAGGAAGGGGAGAAGATTCTAGAAGGGCTGCCATTAATGAGAGTGTAAGACTCATTAATTAGGAGTGGTGGAAGGAATATGTAAGATTCATTAATGCTTCATAAATGAAAGCATTAATAAGGTATGGGTGAGGGTTTAAGAAGCATGGGTGAGGGTTTAGAGTCAAGCCTGACAACTTTGACTTTAGGGGGAGGGTTGAATTCGTAATCACACCTTAATGGAATGTGACAAGTTTAAGGGTAGCTTAGGATTAGGTTTAAGGCTTTAAGGGATGTGATTAAGGAGATAGAGGTGGGAGGAGAAAGAATTAGTGGAGGGGGGATTAGCTAATTAGGGCTAATTGGCTAATTAAGAAGAATTAGCATGTGAGAAGGGGTTGGGATGAGTTTGAACTCAGGGTTGGATATTTGAGTTTGGTTAGGTTTGAGGGAATATTAATAAAATAAATTATTGTAAGAACATATTTACTCAATAATAGGAATTTAATTAATCATTTAAGCCTTTTGATTGCTTTGTAATAATTAATTAGGACTATAGCCAAATTGAATAATTTAGGCTAGGGGATTGATTTTGCAAGTGATAAGGTATAAATAGGATCTGATTTAATTCCCTTTAAATTAATTGCCTTAGCCAGGTATGATTTGAATTGATTGAAATTGGATTGAATTGATTTGATTGGCTAAAGTGATTAATGTAAATTAGTGATTAGATCACTTAGGAGATTAAATATGATTTGAATGAATTATGCCAGCCGATTGAAGAGTTGTCTGAGCATAATTGTGGGTATGATCACACTTAGGGAAAATAGGGTCTATGGTCAGAGCAGAAAAAATACAAGTGGTTACATTTGCCCCTCTTTGAATTGATGTGAGAGCAACACATTGATTCAAAGAAAGTTTTTGATGTTGACTTCAGAAAGATTGAGAATTTTGCTCATGATCGAATGAAATGCCTGAAGAGATCAGTTTCGCACTTGATCGAACTAAACTGATAGTATTGATTTTGAACTTAGTTGTCATCCAAAGATCAATAAAAGATCTTAAAGATACCAATTATGAACTTGGTTGTCATCCAAGGATTGATAATATTGATTCCAAACTTGTTTGTTGTTCAAAAGTCAGTAAGAAGCTACCAGGACCTTTAATAAGAATATTTTAAGATGAAGAAACATAATATATCCAACTTATGAGAACCAAAGCTTTCTATCCAAAAGTTCTGACTTAGTCAAGGAAACTATCATGCCCCTAGTTTGTTTTATAATGAAGTCATTTTTAATGGTGTTTCGAGCAAAAATTTGATTGATGATAGTGTGATCATGCCCCCTCGAGAAGGAAATCGAATGAAAAAGAATGTAATCCCTCTGTTGAAAGAATGTATCACTTGCAGTGATTCAGGTGGGGAATGAAAGAATGGATCAGACATAAAAGAAATTTAATAAAATGAATTATTGTAATAACATATTCACTCAATAATAGGAATTTAATTAATCATTTAAGCCTTTTGATTGCTTTGTAATAATTAATTAGGACTATAGCCAAATTGAATAATTTAGGCCAGGGGATTGATTTTGCAAGTGATAAGGTATAAATAGGATCTCATTTAATTCCCTTTAAATTAATTACCTTAGCCATGTATGATTTGAATTGATTGAAATTGGATTGAATTGATTTAATTGGCTAAAGTGATTAAGAAGAATCAGCATGTGAGAAGGGGTTGGGATGAGTTTGAACTCAGGGTTGGATATTTGAGTTTGGTTAGGTTTGAGGGAATATTAATAAAATGAATTGTTGTAATAACATATTCACTCAATAATAGGAATTTAATTAATCATTTAAGCGTTTTGTTTTCTTTGTAATAATTAATTAGGACTATTGCCAAATTGAATAATTTAGGTGAGGGGATTTATTTTGCAAGTGATAAGGTATAAATAGGATCTCATTTAATTCCCTTTAAATTAATTACCTTAGCCAGGTATAATTTGAATTGACTGAAATTTGATCGAATTGATTTGATTGCATAAAGTGATTAATGTAAATTAGTGATTAGATCACTTAGGAGATTAAATCTAATTCGAATTAATTATCTCAGTCGATTGAAGAGTTGTCTGAGCATAATTGGGGGTATGATCACACTTAGGGAAAATAGGGTCTATGGGCAGAGAAGACCAAATCCATATGGTTACAGAGAGTTGCAAGATGGAAGCCCAATAGTCATAGGTAGTTTTGGATTGATTTGAATTCACATTTGAAGTGTTTTAAAGTGCTTACTTTGAACCTAGATGGTTAGAAGTTTTGTATTGAAATTTTGATGCATGGGAAATGGAATATGAAGTCTTACTGAGCATTTCTGAGTTCTAAGACCATGTCTAGTGTGATCCTTGAAAACTAAATTTATTTTTTGAAGGCCCACTATGTTAGTACTACTTTCTATCTAGTTTGGAGTTGTTTAGTTTTGATTTGAGGTACTTTTAATTCAGTTTTCCAAAAATAGTCCAGGAAGAGGCCTATTAGAAGAAGATTTAACTAATAAAGTCCTAACATTCTATCCTGTGGATTTCACTAAGATCCTAGAAAATGCAAGTTAGGATGGTATATTTAATGATTATAGAAGCTCACGAGATGGTTGAAGGGTAAAGCCCTCATGCATCAAGCCCTAGGCTGAATATCTCAATGTATTCAGCCTAGAATGAAGGAGAATGAAGTGGTATGTGTGTTAGAGAGTTTGGTTGAGTGAAATAAGAGTGGATTTGAGTTTTGGGGGGTTAGATTAAGTGGTCTAAAGCACTTTTTAAATCCTACGTACCCAACCTCTAGTACTTTCTTTGAAATCCAAGCCTAATTAGGCCAATTAGGTCTGCAAACTTAGTGAGTGTTAGGTGTTACTGGAGTAGATTTGGAGCTTAGGGATTTGGGGTTTAACATAAATTCCAAAAAGGTATCTAGAAATATCCTTAGTTTTCTAATTTATAATTAGGAGGAAAAGTTAAGTTGAAAAAACCACTTAGACAGGGCTACAAGGAAATCTAGGACAGTCCTAGATAGGTACTGTACGATAGTTGGAGGAGAAAACCAAAGGGTGATTCTTGGTCCCTAGGACATAAGGAAGATGTACCAATAGTTAGTTTGGGTTGGTGGAGTCATTGGTTAAGAGTTCTAGTTTGTCACTTAAAATAGGGCTAGTGTCCCTAAAGCTCACAAGTGCAAGATCTTGAATCAGATTGTATCCAATTGGAAAGAGTTGAGAAGTAGTTCTACCACCTTGAATAGGTAGAAGACATTGTGTACAAAAGCATCTAGGATCATAGGAGGATATAAGTTGACTTGGGTGTCTCATTGAAGACAAAGGATAAATTCCACACTTCTTGTTGTCACCTCTACATTAGGTGGTATCAAAGCCTAGAAAAGCTCTTGGGAATAAGAATGGAAGAGAAGATTGATGATACTGATGGAGAGATCCCTATGAGGGTCACCAACATGGAGCTTGGTGCAAGGCACCTCCTAAAGCTCCTAATTTTGCTTTCTTTTGTGTTTGTAATAAGGTGCATCCATGAGATCACCCTTGTGTGTGTTTGTTTGTTGGCGTCTTTGATGTGAGGTGAGGGACCTAAGGTGAAGTTATAAACCTAGGTTCCTGAAACCATGGTTAGACCTTGTTAGTTGTTGTTTTGTGTGTCTAGTTAGAAGTTATGTTTCTAAGTCCTTAGTTAGGTCCTAGTCATTTGTTGGAACTCTCCCACACTTTGGGAGGTTGGTAAGGTTGGCTTTTACCCAAATTAGGAACTCTGTCATTTATTGCCAAAAAGTTGTCTTTTTGCAAAATGTTTCTCGGTATATGAAAACTTCTTTGTAACTGACCTCACCCGCCTTCTGAAGCTTCTAAAATTCTTGGAGGATGTTATTAGATGAGAGGATGCCTTCCATGAATGTAAGAACATAGAGTGTACAAAGTTTCATGTTTGAGAAAGGAAATAAAAGAGTGTTTTGAGTCATTTCTGTATGGTACGGCCTGGTATAGATTCATTTGGAAGATCAAGTTGCAGAATTTTGTAATGCCTTGAGTCTACTAACCTTTCCAAGTGATTTGAGGTGTTTTTGTTAATTTAGTGAAAATTTATTGATTTTACATTCTTGTTGTCTGAGAAACCAAGGCTCAACTAGACCAGTCTCAAATATGGGATCCTAGCAAGAGCTTTATCTAGTGGATCTCCTTGCTGATGACATGTAACTGATTAAATGTTTGATAATGTTATGTTGAAGGTAATGCAAGGCATTAAATTAGTTAATGGTTTGTATTGTCATTGATGTCAACTTGATATCATATGTACAGTCATGTACATAATGCCAAAGACTTTAGAGAATCAACGGAACAAAGGTTATGCTTTCAGCAATGCATAACAGTCAAGTATTCACTAAGTGATAGATAACATCGATGAAGTGCACACCATTAGTAAAGGAAAAGAAGAAAAGTCACAGTGAAATCTGATGAGCATAAGACAGTGTTGCCTGACAAAGCAAACTATAGAGTTGCCCGATGAGTAAAAATCCAATGATGCCCAATGGACATGTTAGTAATAACTGAGAGGGGGGGTGAATCAATGGCCTCAAAAATTTATCCTTTAAAATTTAATCCACCAATTAATACACCTCAGATTATTAAGTCCCTACAAGATGTATGCTTTGAGATACTTGAAATAATTAACTATCAGTCGGTTTACCTTGTCTGTCCTTATTCTCCTTGATTATCGATAAGCAATAAAACTAATTTATCGATACTCAGTAAATATGCAGAGTGTACCAATCAATCCAAAAATGAATATGTGAAATGTAAAACAATAAAGTAATAAACCATACACACATAACACATGGATTTTAACATGGAAACCCTGATAAGGGAAAAAACCACTAGGACCGGTACCCCAAATTTCTACTGTTCTGAAGTGAGCCCTGTTAGGAGGCAACCCTATTAAAGGTTACAAACACACGGTTAAGTGCGACCTTGTTAGAGGATTTTTATACATAGGTTGTCACTTAGTATCTAGCATCTACGCTACCATCCTTGAATCAGTCTTTAGACTGTCAATAGGCTTTATCCTAATCTTACTACCATCCTTGAATCATCCTCCTTCGTAGACTATCAATAGGCTTTAGGTAAGACCACTACTACTATCATGAATCAACCTTTTTGGTAATCTGTTAGGATATACCTCAATTATAGAAGACGGTTAAGTCCTACTCTTTTAAGAGTATTAATGCTTCAATGGTGAAACTAAAACACAATGACCTATTTCTAATGCAACTTTGAATTGTAGATATTCAGATCTATTTACGTACAATACCTTTCTGATCAATGTATCAATTCAATTCCTTTGTGCTTCACACAATCTACTCTGTGATGTTGTGCTTGTCTGTTCGTCGGTGTCTGCACAATTCTTTAGCTCTCCCTTAGCTTGATTGATCAGGACTATATGAAGTTTTTCCTTCACCAGTTTCTCTTCAGCATCTTCTTTTAATTCACTCCCCCATGTATCTGAGTACATACAAAAATGAATTATGCTTGTCTCTTATATAGACATGATATTCCTTAATTCTTGATTCTTGGCGTGAAAAACAATCCAGCCAATTTGATTTATGGATTTAACTCCTAATTTATCTCATAGTTATCTTCTTGCCAACTGTATAAATCAACTGGTTAACTGTGACTGAATAAAACAAATAAAACAATCAGTTAATTCTATCCCTTAGCTCTGCCAGCTAGATATTTTGTCATTTTTTGATCTCTCTGTTCTGTCGGTCAAATCTGCAGTTCATCGCCGGTGACAACTTCCAGTTCCATCGGTGTAACTTTAGTTAGATTTGGCATCTCTGTCTGTCGGGCATTATTGGATCTTGCTCGTCGGGCAACTCTATTTTCAGCTCATTGGGCATCCTGTGATTCTGCTTCGTCGGGAAACACTGTCTTCTGCTCGTTGGGCATCACTGTGACTTTATCTCTGTCTTTACCGCTAGTGTGCACTCTGTTGGTGTTGTCTGTCACTTAGTGAATACTTGAATTTTATGCATTTCTAAAAGAATAACCATTGTTCCATTGATTCTCTGAAGTATTTGGCATTATGTACATGACTGTACAGACGATATCAAGTTGACATCAATGACAATACAAACAATTAACTGATTTAATGTTTTGCATAATCTTCAACTTAACATTATCAAACATTCAATCAGTTACATGTCTTCAATCTCTCCCTTTGGCATTGATGGAAACATACTATATTATCATAATATACTATTTCTAATACAACATGAAATACAATTGTTGAGATTCATCAAATTTCCAAACAGTTTGTTTTGATAACTGATAAAAATGTCTGACCGCTGGTAAGCTCTGTGTTAGCTTAGATTTGATTCTTGTATCTTTCCCTTTTTCTTCTTCTGATGTGTTGTGTCCTTTGTTCGTGTTAATTTCTCTCTTTTAACTGTTCTTCTTCTTGATGTCACTATCTTTTATTTGCAACTTCTCTCCCTATGGATATGATCTCTCCTTGCTTGGATTAATCTGATAACGAGTAGTTTCTAATGATAATATGGATACATTCTCTCCCTTTGACAACAATACCAAAAAAATATTTGTTACATATTTGACATTCTGTTAAACAATTTCATCTATCCATAATATATATCCTTGAATTTCCCTTATCCATCATCAATATGACAATATGTTTTGGTGCTTGGTTCTTATATATACCTTTCTGTATATAGATGTAGCTTTGAAGTTCATTTTCCATTTGCATCAATCATAAATGATATTATGATAATATATGGTTGATGCAGCCTTTAGTCCTTTTACTGACTCATAGACATGGGTTTGACCCCTAGTCTTTTTCTCAGGTACTCAAATGTATCCTTGGGCGGTGGCTTGGTGAATCTATTAGTAAATTGTTCTTTTGATTACACATATTCAAGTATGACCTCTTTTTCTTGAACTTGTCCTCTTAAATAGTGATACTTGATGGCAATGTGTTTAGTCTTTGCATGCATGACTAGATTCTTGGAAATATTTATTACACTGGTGTTATCACAATAGATAATTACTGGTTCTATGATCTTCATATACATACCTTCTAGCAACTATTTGATCCATTCAATATTTGAGCAGTTTGCAGTAGCAGCAACATATTCTACTTCTGCAGTAGACTGAGAGATGCATCCTTGCTTCTTATAATCCATGTGACAAGTCTATCACCCATAAAGAATGCTCCTCCAGTTGTGCTCTTTCGGTCATCAAGATTTGCAGCCCAATCAACATTGGTAAACACTTTCAGTTCAAATTTGCCTTCACTTCTATACCATAAGCCAAATTCCTCAGTATTCTTCAAATATCTTAGAATTCTTTTCACAGTAGTTATATGTGATTCCCTGGGGTTAGCAGAAAATCTAGCAACAATCCCTACTGCATGTGCAATATCTAGTCTGGTGTGTACAACATACATGAGTTTCCCTATCATTGATATGTATAGAGTCTAATTTACCTCTTTTTTCTTGTCTTCCTTTGTTAATTTGCATCCAGTAGCCATCGGTGTTCTAACAGGTTTGGAATCTTCCATTTTGAATATTTTTAGGACTTCTTTGATGTATTTGGATTGTGTAATGAAAATACCTTCACTTTTTTGTATGATCTGTAGACCAAGAAAGAACTTGATCTCACCAAACACAGACATCTCAAATTCTTTGCTCATTTCATCAGTGAATTATTTGCATAGCATATCATTTCCTCCAAATATGATGTCATCAACAAATATTTCAGCAATCAAAGTGTTAGCATTAGTATCTTCTTTCAAATAAAGATTACTACTTTCACTAGTCCTTATGAATCCAATACTTAGTAGATAGGAATGAAGTCATTCATACCAGGCTCTGGGAGCTTGTTTCAATCCATACAAGGCTTTGTGAAGTCTACATACCATGTTCCTGTTGTCTGGATCCACAAACCCTTATGGTTGTTCAATGTATACCTCCTCTTCAAGTATTCCATTTAGGAATGCTGACTTGACGTCCATTTGATATACTTTGAATCCTTTGTATGCAGCATAAGCAAGTATAATTATTAATCCTTCTAGCCTAGCAATAGGTGCAAAGGTTTCTCCATAGTCTATACCTTCCTCTTGTGCATACCCCTTACATACTAGTCTTGCTTTGTTCCTTATGACTTCTCCATTCTTGTTTAGTTTGTTCTTGAATATCCATTTTGTACCGATGACATTCTTGTCATCTGGTCTTGGCAAAAGTGACCATGTCTTGTTTTTCTGAATCTGTTCAATCTCATCATTCATAGCACCTATCCATTCTTCATTATCCAGTGTAGCATTGACAGATTTTGGTTCAAACTCACAAATTAAGCAATTTGAGTTTAAAGACTTTCTTCCTGTTCTTGTACCAGCTTTTTTATCTCCTATGATCTAGTCCTCTAGATGGTTCCTTCTTACATATTTTTCAAGTACAGGTACAACTCTTTTTGTATCATTTTTATCTTCAGTACCATGCACATTATCTTGATCATTACCCTAACTGTCGGTAACAACATTCTGACCGTCGGTTGCAACATTCTGTTGTTTTGGATTTAAGCACTATTTCTCAGGTAGAGTTGTGGGTCCTTCATAGTATACAAACTTGTTGTAGTCCTCTAGTTCTTTTGTGCTTTCCAGTTCATTCTTTTCTGCAAATTCATCAATTTATAATTCAATCCTTTTACCCAATAAGCATTTTCACATTTTATCAAGTTATTCAACATTACTGTTCCTTTACCTTGAATTTGACAAGGTTTATCATTTCCCATTCTTACTGTACCACCTTTATAGTATTCAAAAGTATTAAAATTTTCTTTTTCACCGGTCATATGGTTAGTGCAGCCACTATCTATAATCTAGATATCATTCTTACTAATCTTAGATATCAGTGTAGTTTCTTCATACCTTTCATCTTCATTTGAATCATCCTTTACAACTACAAAAGCTATCTCGATACCATCATCTGGTTCGGTGTCAAGATCTTCATCTTTGCAAGCAGCTAGATAGCTGGCCTTCTTTCCTTTATCCTTGTAATCTCAAGTATCATTTCTTTTTGATCGTCGGTAACCTCTGTAATCTTTGTTATCACCTCTGTCAGATTTCTTTTCAAAATATTTGTTATCACTTCTGTCATCTTTTCTTTTGTTAGGACATCTTGCAGAAAAGTGTCCAATCTCTTTACAATTGAAACATACAAGTGGTAACTTGCCTTTGTATTTACCTTTTCCTCTTTGCATTCTTCTTGCCATGAGTGCTTCTATTTAATCTATATCTTCTTCTTCACTTTCGCTTTTACTGTCTCTTCTAGATGAGTGTCTCTGACTAGATTTGCTTATTCTCGTAGAGGACTTAAATGTAGACTCTAAACTTGGTAGGACACTATTATCAAAATTATTAATCTCAAATGAAATCAATCTACCAATTAGGCTATCAAGAGTGACTATATTGTTTGCTACTGCTCTCATTTCTTGAATAGCAGAGACTCTAATAGCATATACAGGCAATAAGGTTCTTAAGATTTTACTTTACACTGTCTCCTCTTCAAGTGTACCTCCAACACCTCGTATAGCATTAACTAGTTCTTTTATACTTGTGTTGTACTGAGTGATGTTTTCACCTTCTTTCATTCTGAGATCATCAAACTTTCCTCTACGACTTTCTGCCTTAGCTCTTAGAACATTTGTATCACCTCCATGTACAAGTTTTAGCTTATCCCACATTGTATTTGCATTTTTGCAATCTTTGACATCCTCAAATTCAGCATCAGAGAGTGAGGCAGAAATCTCTATAACCATGCAGTTATGTTCATGCTTTACTCTCAATTGATCTACTATCAATGGTCCTGTAGGCAACACATATTCAGTGTCTAAGTATTATGTAATATCATTGCCAATACCTGATAAGTGAAGTTTTATTTTTCTTTTCCATGAAGTAAAGTTGTCTTTATTCAACATGGGCACATCTCATTTGTTGATCTTGTGATCTTTACTTAGGTCTTGAAGCCTTCCTTCTAAACACACAAAATCTGATACCGATTGTTAGTAATAACTGAGAGGGGGGGGGTGAATCCGTGGCCTCAAAAATTTATCCTTTAAACTTTAATCCACCAATTAATACACCTCAGATTATTAAGTCCCTCCAAGATGTATGCCTTGAGATACTTGAAATAATTAACCATCTGTCAGTTTACCTTGTCTGTCCTTATTCTCCTTGATTACCGATAAGCACTAAAACTCATTTACCGATACTCAATAAATATGCAGAGTATACCAATCAATGCAGAAATGCATATGTGAAATGTAAAACAATAAAGTAATAAACCATACACACATAACACATGGATTTTAACGTGGAAACCCTGTTAAGGGAAAAAACCATTGGGACTGGTACCCAAAATTTTCACTCTTCTGAAGTGAGCCCTGGTAGGAGCCAACCCTATTAAAGATTACAAACACACGGTTAAGTGTGACCTTGTTAGAGGATTTTTATACATAGGTTGTCACTTAGTATCTAGCATCTACACTACCATCCTTGAATCAATCTTTAGACTATCAATAGGCTTTATGCTAATCTTACTACCATCCTTGAATAAGCCTCCTTCTTAGACTATCAATAGGCTTTAGGTAAGACCACTGCTACTATGATGAATCAACCTTTTTGGTAATCTATTAGGATATACCTCAATTATAGAAGACGGTTAAGTCCTACTCTGTTAAGAGACTTAAGGCTTCAATGGTTAAACTGAAACACAATGACCTATTTCTAATGCAATTTTGAATTGTAGATATTCAGATCTATTTACGTACAATACCTTTCTGATCAATGTATCAATTCAATTCCTTTGTGCTTCACACTTTCTGCTCTGTGATGTTGTGCTTGTCTGTTTGTCGGTGTTTGTACAATTCTTTAGCTCTCCCTTAGCTTGATTGATCAGGACTGTATGAATTTTATACTTCACCAGTTTCTCTTCAGCATCTTCTTTCAATTCACTCCCCCATGTATCTAAGTGCATACGGAAATGAATTATGCTTGTCTCTTATATAGACATGATATTCCTTAATTCTTTATTCTTGATTCTTGGGGTGAAAAAAAATCCAGCCAATTTGATTTACGGCTTTAACTCCTAATTTATCTCATAGTTATCTTCTTGCCAACTATATAAATCAATTGCTTAACTGTGACTAAATAAAACAAATAAAATAATCAGTTAATTCTATCCCTTAGCTCTGCCAGCTAGATATTTTTTCATTTTCTGATCTCTCTATTTTGTCGGTCATATCTGCAGTTCGTCACCGGTGACAACTTCCAGTTCCATCATTGTAACTTCAGTTAGCTTTAGGATCTTCATCCATTGGGCATCATTGGATCTTTCTCATTGGGCAACTCTATTTTCAGCTCATTGGGCATCCTGTGATTCTGCTTCATCAGGCAACACTATTTTCTTCTCTTCAGGCATCACTGTGACTTTATCTCTGTCTTTACCACTGGCGTGCACTTCGTCGGTGTTGTCTGTCACTTAGTGAATACTTGAATTTTATGCATTGCTGAAAGCATAACCATTGTTCCATTGATTCTCTAAAGTCTTTGGCATTATGTACATGATCGTACAGATGATATCAAGTTGATATAAATGAAAATACAAACCATTAACTAATTTAATGTTTTGCATCATCTTCAACTTAACATTATCAAACATTCAATCAATTACATGTCATCAAGATGGAGATCCCAAAGTTAACTATAGTCACACTAACGGAACTGACAGTTGTAATTGATGACTAACTAAAGAGTTGACTGACGAAATAGAGAGTTCATAAAATGACAAAATATCTAGCTGGCAAGAGCTAAAGATAGACTTAACTAGTTATTTTCTTTATTTTATTCGACTAGAGTTAAGTAATTGATTTACAACTGATTTATACAGTTGGCATAAAGATATCTACGAGACAAATCAGGATTTATGCTTTAAATCAAATTGGCTAGATTGTTTTTTACGCCAAGAATCAAGAATCAAGAAACAGTGAATACCATGTCTATGTAAGAGACAAGCTTAAGTCATTTTTGTATCACATGAAAAGGGGATTAAGGGGAGAAAATAGAAACAGGATGCTAAAGAGAACTGATGAAGAACAACTTCATGCAGTACTGATCAATCAAGCTAAAGGAGAGCTAAGGAATTCTACAAACACCGACAAACAATAAGCACAACATCACAGAGTAGAAAGTATGGAGAAAAAAAGAATTGAATTGATACATTTATCAGAGAGGTAATGTGTTTAAATAGATCTAAAAATTGTAATTCAAGTTGCATTAGAAATAGGTCATTTTGTTTCAATTTAACCATTGAAACATCAAGTCTCTTAATAGAGCAGGACTTAACAGTCTTCTATATATTGAGATACATCCCAAGGAGTGTCAAAAAGGTTGATTCATGAATGTAGCATTGGATATGCCCGATGCCTATTGACAGTCTAAGAGAGAGCTTGATTCAAGGATGGCAACATTAGATGCCCGATACTAAGTGAAAACCTATATGTGTAAAATCCTCTAACAAGGTCACACCTAACAGTGTGTTTGTAACCTTTAACAGGATTGGCTCCTAACAGGGCTCACTTCAGAAGAGTGACAATTTGGGGTACCGGTCCTTGTGGTTTTTTCTTTTAACAGGGTTTCCACATTAAAATCCATGTGTTATATGTGTGTATGATATATTTCTTTACTATTTTGTATCTTACATAATTCGTTCTGGGTTCATCGGTATACTCTGCATATTTACTGTATTTCGGTAAATAGTTATACAACTTATCGGTAATCAAGGAGAATAAGGACAGACAAGGAAAACTGACAGACAATTAATCATTATAAGTATTTAACGACAAGCATATTGTAGGGACATAATAATCTAAGGTTTATTGATTGGTGGTTAAGTTTAAGGATAAGTTTTTGAGACCACTGATTCACCCCCCTCTCAGTTATTACTAACAATTGGTATCAGACCTTGTGTGCTGAGAAGGAAGGTTTCAAGACCTAAGCCAAAGATCACAAGATGAACAGATGAGATGTGCCCAAGTTGAACAAAGATAATTTTGCTTCATGGTAGAGCATAATAAGACTCCACTTATCAGGTATTGGTAAAGATGTTGCTCAATTCCTAAAAACTGAATGTGTTGCCCACAGTAGTACCAACAGTTGAACAAATGAGAGAGAAGCATGAACATAATGGCATGATGATAAAGCTTGCTTCCTCACTCTCCGATGTTGAATTTGAAGATGCCAAAGAATGAAAAACCGCAAAGCAAATGTGGGACAAATTGAAGCTTGTACATGGTGGTGACAAAAATGTTTTGAGAGCCAAGGCAGAAAGCCTTAAAGGAAAGTTTGATGATCTCAAAATGAAAGAATGAGAAAACATCACTCAGTGCAGCACAATAATTAAATAAGTAGTCAATATTATCCAAGGAGTTGGAGGTGTACTTAAAGAAGATACAGTGGTAAGTAAAATTATAAGAACCTTACTACCTACTTATGCTATTAGAGTATCTACCATTCAATAAATGAGAGCAGTAGAAAATAGCAATGTTACTCTAGGCAGTTTAATTGAAAGACTGATTTCATTTGAGACAAATAACTTTGATAATAGTGTCTTACCAAACATAGAGTCTGCATTCAAAACTTCTATGTTGAAGCACTTATGGCCAGAAGAATGTAGAGAGGCAAAGGTAAATACAAAGGTAAATTACCACTTGTTTGTTTTAATTGCAAATAGATTGGACATTTTTCTACAAGATGTACTAACAAAAGAAAAGATGATAGAAGTAATGACAGATCTTTTGAGAAGAAGTCTGACAGAGGTGATTACAGAATCTACTAAAAAATAGAAAGAAGAGATACCCGAGACTATAAGGACAAAGGAAAGAAGGTCAGCTACCTAGCAAAATGCAAGGATGATCATACTGACACCGAATCTGATGAAGACATCGAGATGGTGTTTGTGGCTGTAAAGGAGATTCAGATGAAGAAGAAGAAAGGTATGTAGAAACAACTCTCATATCTAAAATTAGAAAAAATGATGTTTGGATCATAGATAGTGGCTGCACTTATCATATGACCAGAGATAAGCAAAATTTTAAGACTTTTGAATACTACAAGGTTGGATTAGTAAGAATGGGAAATGACACACCTTGTCTAGTTGAAGGTAGACGAACAATAATGTTGAATAACTAGATAAAGTGTGAGAATGCTTATTGGGTAAATGGATTGAATTATAATCTATTGAGTGTTTCTCAGTTGAATAATTTAGGTCACAAACTAGCATTTGAAAATAAGAAGGCAAAAATCTTCAACAAATCTGTAAATCTGATTGGTACCCATGAGCAGACAAAAGGTAACTTATTATATCTGAATGATACTGACTCCACTTGTTTGATTGCAACAAATGAAGACATATGGTTATGGCACAAAAGACAATGTCATGTGAACTTTGACAACATGATGAGAATTAGCAAACAGAGAAATGTTAGAGGCTTACCAACAATGACCAAGCCCAACAACATCATGTGTAAAAACTGTCAAAAAAGTAAAATGACAAAATCTAGTTTCAAAAGAAAAACCCATACATCTGATGCAATTCTAGAATTAGTCCATACTGATGTATGTGGACCTATGAGGACAAAGAGTTATTATGAAGATAGATATTTTATTCTCTTTGTTGATGATTACTCTAGAATGATGACAGTTATGTTTCTATATGATAAATTAGAAGCATTTAAGATGTTCAAATGGTATAAGGATATGGTAGAGAAACAAAGTGGTAAGGATCTAAAATGTTTTAGATCAGATAGAGGAGGTGAGTTTATATCAGATAAATTCACTAACTTTTGTAATGAGCATGGTATAAAAAGACAAGTTTCTGCACCAAGAACGCCACATCAAAATGGGATTGCTAAGAGAAGGAATAGATCAATAGTTGATTGTGCAAGAACACTGATGATAGAAAAAAGCATCACCCAAATA
Source organism: Thuja plicata (assembly GCA_018584345.1). NCBI lineage: Eukaryota > Viridiplantae > Streptophyta > Pinopsida > Cupressales > Cupressaceae > Thuja > Thuja plicata. Next base: position 686,841 of record MU224050.1, on the reverse strand, counting down.
TTTTGGAGGGAAGCTATCAATACTGCTATTTACACACTAAATAGAGTATAATTGAAGAAAGACACCAAGAAGACACCTTATAAGCTATGGTATGGATACACACCCAATATAAGTTATTTCAAAATTTTTGGCAGTCAATGTTATATCTTAAAAGGTGATAGAAATGGAAAACTTGACTCCAAGAGTGATGAAGGAATTATTCTAGGGTATTCTACCAAGAGCAAGGCTTACAAATGTCTAAACAAAGCCTCTAACAAAATTATTGAAAGTGCAAATGTAAAGATAGATGAATTTGCAAAGAAGAATGAACAAGAAAGCACTAAAGAACTAGAGGACTAAAATAAGTTCACTTACAATGAGGAACCTGACACTCTACCCTACCAAAAATGTAGAGCCCATGAGCTACAAATCATTGCTCCCGAGCATTAGGCTACAAATACCAATGGTCAGGTTAATGATCAAGATAATGTGCAAGGTGATGAAGAACATAATGAAGATCAAAATAATGATCAAGATGATAAACAAAGAACTGTACCTATACTTGCAAGATATGTAAGAAGAAACCATCAAGAGGTCCAGATCATAGGAGATAAGAAAGATGGTACAAGAACAAGAAGTAAGTCTTTAAACTCAAATTGTTTATTTTGTGAGTTTGAGCCAAAATCTGTCAATGCTGCACTAGATAATGAGGAATGGATAAATGCCTACATATTATCAGTTTATCATCCATGTTGATGCAAGCAACCAGATGAACTTAAAAGCTACATCTATATACAGACATGTATATATTAGAACTAAGCACCAGAGATTATTGTTGTATTGCTGATGGATAAGGGAAATTCAAGGAATATATAATGGATAGGGGGAAAATGATTGTTTGACATAAATGTCAGATATTTGTAAAATATTTGTTTGGAGTTGTTTTCAAAGGGAGAAATATTATCCATATTATCACATTCTCACATTCTCCTGAGAAAGACTATCCATTATCAGATTACTCCAACAGGGAGAGATTATATACTTAAGAAGAGAAAGTTGTATGAAAGATAATACAAAGGGAGAGTTGCTGATGCTGAAAAGAGAAAAAGACATCAAAAAAGGAGAACAGTCAAAAGGAGAGAAATTGAAAAAAGAAAAGGACTCAACAAATCAGAAGAAAAGAGAATTGTAGGAATCGAATCTAAGCTAAAATAGAGCCTACTAAAGTTCAAACATTTATCAGTTGACAAAAGGGAGAGATTGGTAGTTTGATGAATCTCAACAATTGTATTTCATATTGTATTAGAAATAGTATAGTGTGATAATATAATTTTTTTTCCATCAATTCCAAAAGGAGAGATTGATGACATGTAACTGATTAAATGTTTGATAATGTTAAGTTGAAGATAATGCAAGGAATTAAATTAGTTAATGGTTTGTATTGTCATTTATGACACATAACACCGACGGAGTGCACATCATCGGTAAAGGCAAAGAAGAAAAGTCACAGTGAGACCCAACGAGTAGAAGACAATGTTTCTCAACGAAGCAAACTATAGAGTTGCCCGACAAGTAAAAATCTAGTGATTCCCGATGGATGGAGATCCTGATGTTAACTGTAGTCACACTGATGGAATTGGCAGTTGTAATCGATGACTAACTAAAGAGTTGACCGACGAAATAGAGAGTTCAAAAAAGGACAAAATATCTAGCTGGGAAGAGCTAAAGATAGACTTAACTAGTTTTTTTATTTGTTTTATTTGACTAGAGTTAAGTAATTGTTTTAAAACTAATTTATGCATTTGGCATAAAGATAACTACGAGATAAATCAGGAGTTATGCTTTAAATCAAATTGGCTGGATTTTTTTTTACGTCAAGAATCAAGAATTAAGAATCAAGAAACAATGAATATCATGTCTATATAAGAGACAAGCTTAATTTAGTTTCGTATCACATTAAAAAGGGATTAAGGGGAGAAAATAGAAAGAGGATGCTAAAGAGAAACTGATGAAGAACAACTTCATACAGTACTGATCAATCAAGCTGAAGGAGAGCTAAGGAATTCTGCAGATATCGAAAAAAAATAAGCACAAAATCATATAGTAGAAAGTATGGTGCACAAAAGAATTGAATTGATACATTGATCATAGAGGTAATGTACTTAAATAGATTTGAAAATATGCAACTTAAGTTGCATTAGAAACAGGTCATTTTGTTTCAGTTTAACCATTAAAGCATCAAGTATCTTAACAGAGTAGGACTTACCAGTCTTCTATATATTGAGGTACATCCCATGGAGTGCCAAAAAGGTTGATTCATGAAAGTAGCATTGGATATGCCCGATGCCTATTGACAGTCTAAGACAGAGGCTGATTCAAGGATGGCAACATTAGATGCCTGATACTAAGCGAAAACCTATATGTGTAAAATCCTCTAACAAGGTCACACCTAACGAAGTTTTTGTAACCTTTAACAGGTTTGGCTCCTAAGAGGGCTCACTTCAGAAGAGTGAAAATTTGGGGTACCCGTCCCGGTGGTTTTTCCCTTAACAGGATTTCCACATTAAAATCCATGTGTTATATGTGTGTATGATATATTTCTTTACTGTTTTGTTACATAATTCATTCTAGATTCATCGGTATACTCTGCCTATTTACTGTATTTTGGTAAATAGTATACTACTTATCAGTAATCAAGGATAATAAGAAAAGACAAGGAAAACTGATAGACAGTTAATCATTATAACTATTTAATGGCATCATCTTGTAGGGACATAATAATCTGAGGTTTATTGATTGGTGGTTAAGTTTAAGGATAAATTTTTGAGACCACTGATTCACCCCCCTCTCATTTATTACTAACACATGGCCACTTGGAAAATTCTAGCTAGGATCATGGTATTTAGGAATCCAGAAGCTCAGGCTCTCAATCTTAGTCCTTCTATTTTTAAAATCAAGACCTAAGCTAATTATCCCTTTGTAATTAGCCTAGTGTGTTAGTACAGTCACATGCCTGTGCAATATATGAGTTGGGGGATCAAAGCGAAGGTGTTTATAGACTTAATTGGGGTAGATGAATCCATCCAAAGATATTCATTTCATCCATGAACCCACCTCCTACCACTTGCCTAACAAACCAAGCCTAAACTAGCTAATAAGGTCAGTGTGTTTTGTGAGAGCGTAGGGGTGTAGGAGTGGAGTGAGGTGTTAATGCTTTGGGAGGTTTATAAACTCCATAAAGGATATCTAGAAACTCTATCAGATATTTTAGATCCCACTGTCACAAAGAGTTAAGTCCCAAAAACCCACTGGTTAGGGCTATAAGGAATCCTAGGATATTTGGGGTTCGACTAACCTTGGGTCTTCAAGATCAAAAATAATGGTGGATTCTTTGTCTCTAGGGTTTGTAATGACTCTTCAATCCCTTAGGATAGAGTTTTGAATCCATTGGTGAAGTTTTACACCTTATTGTGTGGTCTAGGGAAAGTGTCCCTAAAGGAGAAATTGCTTTGTTCCATAGTATTATTTGGAGAACCAAGAGAGAACAAGGGAAGCCTACTGACCCCTTGGAAAAGCTAGGAGACAACCTAAGAAGACTTGTGTGGAATTGGATTGATCCAATTTGGTGTTTGAAGAGGTAACAAAGAGCTAGCGCCCATTAAGGTCTTCTTGTAGTGCTCTCTGCATCAGGTGGTATCAGAGCCTGACAAGATCTTGGAAGGAGTGAAGAATGGATGAGGGAATAGAAAGTTCTCTAGAGGAAGAAGTTCCCACTAGAATCACCAATATGGAATTGGAAATTTTTTTTAGGGAAAAAGTAACCAAGAACAAGAGGATGGAAGAGGAGATAAGGAAGTTGATAGACCTCCAAATCGAGAAGGAGGAAGGAGAAGAAGAAGAGGAAGAAGAAGAGGAAGAGAAGGAGCAAGATGAGACAAATAACATGCTTATAGACCAATTAAAACTTCTTGAAGCTCTTGAAAGAATGGGAAGGAGAGATCAGAAAATCAAACATGCCCATGTTTTGTGGGAAAATGGATCCTGAAGAATATATGGATTGGGTGGAAGATTTGGAGAAATACTTTGAGTATGACAACATATCTGATAATCAAAAGGTTAAGGTTGCAAAATCCAGAATGAGAGGTCCTGCCTTGAGTTGGTGGAACTTCCTACAAAATGAAAGAGTGGAGGAGGGAAGGAACCCTATCTCAATATGGAAGAAGATGTTGGTTGAAGTCAAGAAGTAGTTTGTACCTAAAGACTACGAGATCACCCTAAACAAAAAGCTGCAAAATCTTAGGTAGAATGACCTTGATGTGAGTGGGTACACTGAAGAATTGCACAAAATGACCTTGAAGGCTAGAGTTCCTGAAAGTGAGAAGCACAAGCTTGCAAGATACATCAATGGACTGAAATACACTATCCAAGATGAAATGAGTTTGTTCAACCCTGAATCAGTACACAAATGCTTCCAAATGGCAGTGAAAATTGAAGAAAAGCAGAAGAGAAGGGGAAACAAAAAAATAATAGAGGAAGAGGGAATAAATTCAGGGGAAGAGCTAGATTCAATGGCAAAGCACCATTCCAAAGAGGTCAAGGGGATTTTAATCACCATGAGTCAAAAGGAGAGCACAATAACAGAAACAATTTCAGAGGTAGAAGATCAAACAATAGAGGAAGATTTGGTGGAAGAGGACCTAGTGTCTCTAGAGGGAAGTGTTTCACTTGTAATCAAGTTTGATAAAAATCTTTCAAATGTCTTGAAAAGGGTGGCACCAACAGACAAGGAGAGGATAGAGGGGTTCAACTCACCCAAGAAGATGATAACCAAAGTGTATCCTCCTATCACTCTACAACTTCAAGACCTGCAAATCCAGAGCAAGGAGAATGTTTAATGATGCAAAGAACACTCCTAAGAGTACCTACTATTGCAGAACCACCTCAGAGGAAGTCCTTATTCAGAACAAGCTGCAAGGTGAACAATAAGGTATGAAAAGTCATATTTGATTCTTGCTCTATAGATAATATTGCATCTAGGGAGTTAGTGACCTAGCTTAAGTTGCATGTTATTCCTCATCCCTTTCCTTATAAGGCTTCTTGGTTGACAAAAGAAAACCAAACCATTATCAATGAGCAAGTTTGGGTAGATTTCAAGATAGGGGAGTATACAAACAGGGTTCTATGTGATATTACAAAGATGGATGCATGTCATGTATTATTAGGGAGGCCTTGGAAATATGATGTAGATTCTAGGCATGATGGAAAATCCAATGTTTATACTATAACTAAGGATGGTGTTGAATATGTAATGAACCCACTCCCTGACTATGAGAAAGAAAAAACATGCTACTAGTACTATCTTGCACATAGGAGAAAAGGAATTCATGAAAGTACTAAAGGAGAAGGATAACCCTTTTTATGCCCTAGTAGTGAGGCCCAAAAAGACACCTTTGAAGGAATCCAAAGTCCAAGTCCCCACTAGGGATTTAGGTCCCAAAGAGTGAAGGCATTGTTAGACCAGTATAAAGGTATCATTGCTGAGAACACACCAGAGTCTTTGCCACCTAAGAGGGAAGTAAGTCACTGTATAGAATTCATACTAGGGGCCACTCTTCCCAAGAAGGAAACATATAAGATGACCCTTGAAAAGAATCAAGAGATAGCAAGACAGATTGGAGAATTGTTGTCAAAAGGTCTCATTAGGAAGAGTGTGAGACCTTGTGCTATACCAGTAGTCCTAGCACCCAAGATAGAAGGAACATGGAGGTTATGTACAGATTGTAGGGCTATCAATAGGATAACCATCAGATATAGGTTTCCTATGCCTAGAATAGAGGATTTGATGGACTGTTTGGGGGGTGCAAGTTACTATTCCAAGATAGATCTCAAAAGTGGGTACCATCATATAAGAATCAGAGAGGGAGATGAATGGATGATAGAATTTAAGACTACAAAAGGCCTTTATGAGTGGCTTGTGATTCCTTTTGGCCTTTCCAATGCTCAAAGCACCTTTATGAGACTGATGAATGAAGTATTGAAAACTTTTCTTAAAAAATTTGTTGTTGTATACCTTGATGATATTTTGATGTTTAGCAGGAGCCGGGAAGAACATCTCAAGCATTTGGACATGGTGATGAGGAAAATCCATGAGGATAAGTTGAAAATAAACATAGATAAGTGTGTATTTCTTCAAGAATAACTTCTGTTCTTGGGCTTTGTGATCTCCAAAAATAATCTCAAGATGTATCTTACTAAAGTTGAAGCCATCCTCAATTGGCCACCTCCTACTACTCCATCAGAGGTAAGGAATTTTCATATCCTATCTAGCTTTTATAGGAAATTCATCAGAAACTTTAGTGGCATATGTGATCCCATTATTACTACTATTAAAGGTGGAAGAAAATGCATATTTTCATGGACTAATGAAGCTAATGAGTCCTTTGAGTTGCTAAAGAAGAATATTTCAATCAAGCCTATCCTAGTACTACCAGACTTTCAAAAGGTATTTAAATTTGAATGTGATGCAAGAAATAAATCCATTGGAGGAGTCTTGAGACAAGAAGGAAGACCAGTTTTTTTTCAGTGAGAAGCTCAATGAGACTAAGAAAAAATACTCCACTTATGATCTTGAAATGCATGCAATGTTCAGTCACTTAGGGAATGGAGGAATTATTTATTTCCCAAGGTGTTTGTTGTTTTTATTGATAACCATGCACTTATCTTTCTAAAAAAGTAGGAGAAACTAAATCATAGACATGTGAAGTGGATGCAGTTCTTACAGTCTTGCACATTTTCCATCAAGCATAAAAAATGGGCTGTGAACAAAGTTGTTGATGCTCTCGGTAGGAGACATTTGGCCACTCAATCCATCCAGTTAGAGAGTGTTGGGGTCCATCCATGAAGGATATGTATATTATAGATGAAGATTTTAAAGAAGCTTATCAGATTTGCATTGAGATGATAGACAGATATCATACTAATTTCTCTGAGTTTATTGTGCCAGATGGTCTTCTTTTCAAAGGGAGTTCTTTATGTGTCCCAAAAGGATCTATGTTGGAGAACATTATCAAAGAGAAGTACTGTGGAAACCTAGATAGTCACTTTGGAGTAGAAAAAACTTTGGAGCTAGGTAGGAGATTCTACCACTGGCCAAAATTGTAGACAGATGTTAGGAACTTTGTGGAAAGTTGTTCAGTTTGCCAGCAAGCCAAAGGACACACATCCAATGCTAGAATATACAATCCTTTACCCATCTTTTCCAAACCATGGGATTCAGTAAGTATGGACTTTGTCCTAGGTCTTCCAAAGACCAAATCAGGCTTTGATATCATTTATGTTGTAGTTGACAGATTTTCAAAAATGGCACACTTTATCCCTTGTAGGAAAACTCATGATGCATCTCACATAGCAGGGTTGTTCGTCAGAGAGGTTGTAAGACTCCATGGAATCCCATTTTCCATCATATCACATATGAATCCTAAGTTCTTATGTCACTTTTGGAGGACATTATGGAAGAAACTAGGAACAAATATTTCTTTGTCATCTGCATATCATCCATAGTCTGATGGTCAGATAGAAGTCATCAATAGGTCCCTTGGAAATCTTGTGAGATGTCTCAGAAAAGAACATGGAGCCACTTGGCACACTATCATAGCACAAGCATAATTCTCATTCAATGATTGTGTCAATAGGAGTACTGGTTTCACTCCATTCCAAATTTTCTATGGCACTCATCCTAGAGGAGTATTGGAACTCATGGATATCAAAGAAATGGACAAAAGAAGTGCACTAGCTGAAGACTTTGCTGAGGTGATGAAAAATATACATGATCAGGGGTAGACCAAATTGAAGCATACCAATAAGAAATATAAAGCCCATGCTAACAAGAAGATAAGAGATCTAAAATTCAAGGTGGGAGACTTAGTGATGATCCACCTCAAGAAGGAGAGACTACCTAAAGAGAAATACACAAAGCTTATGATGAAAATTCTTGGCCCTTTTCGAGATTCTGAAGAAGTGTGGCAACAATGCCTATAGAATTGATCTACCATCTCACATTGGATTATCACCCATTTTCAATGTTGCAGACATATATTCTTACAAAGGAGAAGATAGTGCTACTGATATTGTGGGTACTCCAGAACCTCCTACACTCCAACCACTCAAGGACATGCCACAAGCAACCCCCCTGAGATTGAAAGTATCTGAGACAAGAGAATGAACAAGAAAACTAGGAGAGGCATGTATTATGAGTACTTAGCCAAATGGAAACACCAACTAGTTGAAGATGCTACTTGGATGAGCCCTGAATACATTCTGAAGATAGGTTATCCACTTGAAGAATTCACAACTCTAGAGACTTAAGTTCTTTTTGTCATGAGGAGTATGGTGCAGGGCACCTCCTGAAGCTCCTAATTTTGCTTGATTTTGTGTTTGTAATCAGGTGCATCCATGAGATCACCCTTGTGTGTGTTTGTTTTTTGGGGTCTTTGATGTGAGGTGAAGGACCTAAGGTGAAGTTATAAACTAGGTTCCTGAAACCATGGTTAAACCTTGTTAGTTGTTGTTTTGTGTGTCTAGTTAGAAGTTATGTTTCTAAGTCCTTATTTAGGTCATAGTCATGTGTTGGACCTCTCCTACAGCTTGGGAGGTTGGTAAGGTTGGATTTTACCCAAATTAGCAACTCTGTCATTTGTTTCCAAAAAGTTATCTTTTAGCAAAATGTTGCATGAGCAACTTTTGCAATATTTTGCTCAATATATGCCAACTTATGTGTAACCAACCTCACCCACCTTCTGAACCTTTTGAAATTCTTGGAGGATTTTATTAGATGAGAGGATGCCTTCCATGAAGGTAAGAACATAGAGTGTACGAAGTTTGATGTTTGAGAAAGGAAATAGAAGAGTGTTTTGAGTCATTTCTACATGGTACAACCTGGTACAGATTCATTTGGAAGATCAAGTTTCAGAATTTTGTAATGCCTTGAGCCTACTAACCTTTCTAGTTTATTTGAGGTGTTTTTTTTTAAGTTAGTGAAAATATATTGATTTTACATTCTTGCTGTCTGAGAAACCAAGGCTCTACTGGACCAGTCTCAAAAATGTAATCCTAGCAAGAGATTTATGCAATGGATCTCCTCAAACACTTGGAAAATGCTAGCTAGGATCATGGTCTTTAGGAATCTAGAAGCTCAAGTTCTCACTCTTAGTCCTTCTATTTTTAAAATCAAGCCCTAGGCTAATTATCCCTAAGTAATTAGCGTAGTCTATTAGTACAGTCACATGCATTTGCAATATATGAGTTGGGGGATCAAACCAAAGGTGTTTCTAGAATAAATTGGGGTAGGGGAATCCATCCAAAGCTCTGCATTTCATCCAAGAACCAACCTCCTACCACTTTCCTAACAAACCAAGCCTAAACAAGCTAATTAGGTCTGCGTGTTTTGTGAGAGTTTAGGGATGCAAGAGTTGAGTGAGGCGTTAATGATTTGTCAGGTTTATAAACTCTAAAAAGGGTATCTAGAAAACCTATCAGATATTCTAGATGCCACTGTCACAAAGAGTTAAGTCCCAAAAACCCATTGGTTAAGGCTACAAGGAATGCTAGGGTATTTGGGGTTCGACTAACCTTGGGTCTTCAAGACCAAAAATAATGGTGGGTTCTTGGTCTCTAGGGTCTATGAAGATTCTTCAATCCCTTAGGATAGAATTTTGAATCCACTGGTGAAGTTTTACACCTTATTGTGTGGTTTAGGGAAAGTGTCCCTAAAGGAGAAATTGCTTTGTTCTATAGTTTGATTTGGAGAACCAAGAGAGAACAAGGGAAGCCTACTGAACCCTTGGACAAGTCAGGAGACAACCTAAGAATACTTTTGTGGAATTTGATTTATCCAATTTGGAGTTTGAAGAGGTAGCAAAGAGCTAGGGCCCATTAAGGTCTTCTTGCAGTGCTCTCTGCATCAAAGCTAGCCAAGATTATGACGGAGCAGGTAGCTAAGAATAAGAAGATGGAAGCAGAAATAGAGAAATTGAAGAGTTCTCAGATAAGTAGGACTACTGGTGATCATTTAGAATCAGACCAAGAAGAAGAAGAAGAAGAGGAGACTAAGATTGAGAGGACAAGGTTGGCAGAAGAGAAACAAAAGAGAAGAGGAGAATAGAACACCAGTGCTATCAGATGGCTATGAAGATTGAAGAGAAAAAAATAGGAGAGGAGAACAGAACAACAAAGTAAGGGGAAATGGTTTTAGAGGTAAAGGAAGGTTTGAAGGAAGAGGATTATCTCCAAGACCACATGGAGAATCCAATCACCAAGAGTATGATAGAGATCATAATCACGAAGGTAATTTCAGAGTAGGTAGGGGCAATAGCAGAGAAATTTTAGGAAGTAGAAGTACCTCTATGTTCATTGGAAAGTGTTTCTCATGTAATCAGATTGGTCACCAATATTTTAGATGCCCAAAAGAAGGCCAACACATCAAGAGGAGATAGGAGATTCCAACTCACGCAAGATGAGGATTGTAAAAGCATGACTGCCTATCACACCACTACATCTAGACCTAAAGACCCTGAACAAGGAGAGTGCATAATGTTCAATAGAACACTGTTGAAGGTGCCAACTCCTAAGGAGCCTCCACAAAGGAAGAGTCTATTCCAAACTCACTGGAAGGTACTTGGTAAAATTTGCAAAGTTATTGTTGATTCTAGTTCCACAGAGAATTTAGTTTCTAATGCAATGATAGATAATATTGGTTTGAAGAAAATACCCCATCCAAGCCCTTATAAAGTATCTTGGCTTAACAAAGACCAACAAACTTTGGTACTTGAGAAATGTTGGGTAGAGTTTCAAGTAGGAGAATACAAAGATAAAGTCTTGTGTGAAGTTGTGAATATGGATGCATGTCATCTTCTCTTGGGAAGGCCTTGGAAATATAATGTTGATTCTCAACACAGGGTTAAGAAAAATGTATATACTTTAACTACTAATGGGATTAGTTACACTATGACACCCCTCCCTGATTCAAAGAAAGACAGAGCTTTAACAAACATTGTTACCTTAGTAGGGAGAAGGAATTTTTGAAATTCCTAAAGGAAAGAGACACACCTTGTTTTTCATTCATAGTAAAGCCCAAAATAGAGCCTAAAAGGATAGTAAAAGGTCAAGAACCTCAGTGAAGTGGTGGCCTCAAAGGAGTACAATATTTTTTGAATAAATATAAAGGAATAGTTGCAGACAAGAGCAATGATGTTTTTCCACCACAGAGGGATGTTAGCCACTGTATAGAACTCATACCTGGCTCTACCTTTCCAAATAAGGCTACCTACAAGTTGACCCCTGACCAAAATGCAGAAGTTGCAAGACAGATTCAAGAATTGATGGAGAAAGGTTTCATTACAAAGAGCATAAGCCCCTGTGCAGTCCCCACAGTCCTAACACCTAAGAAGGAGGGTACATGGAGGCTATGTACTGACTCTAGAGCCATCAATATGATAGCCATCAGATATAGGTTTACTATGCCAAGGATAGAATATCTCATGGACTGTATAAGGGGAGAAAAATATTATAAAAAAATTGATCTAAAGAGTGGGTATCATCAAATTAGGATCAGAGAAGGGGATGAGTGGAAGAAAGCTTTCAAAACCAATGAGGGGTTGTTTTAATGGGTAGTGATTCCCTTTGGTCTCTCTAATAATCCTAGTACTTTTATGAGATTGATGAATGAGGTCCTTAAGCCTTTCATAAATCACTTTGTTGTTATTTACTTAGATGACATATTGATCTTTAGCAAGGATAAAGATGAACATTTAATACATCTAGACATGGTAATGAAGAGACTACATGAAGAAAAGTTGAGGATAAATTTGGAAATTGTGTGTTTATGCAAGAAGAACTGACATTTCTTGGCTTTGTGATCTCCAAGGGTAATTTGAAAATGGATCCTTCCAAGGTTGAAGCCATATTGAATTGGCCCACTCAGAAAATCATTTAGTGAGGTCAAAATTTTCCATGGATTAGCTAGCTTCTATAGGAAATTTGTGAAGAATTTTAGTGGGGTGAGTGCAACAATGATAGATACTATCAAAGGGGGAAGGAAATGCAAGTTTGTATGGACTGATGTTGTAGACAAGTCCTTTTAATATGTGAAAACAAGGGTCTCTCAACAACCTATCTTAACACTTCCTGATTTCCATAAGGTGTTCACCATTGAATGTGATGATACTAAGAGAACTATCGGGGGTTTTCTCAGTCAAGAAGGGAGACTTGTGACATTCTTTAGTGAAAATATTAATGAAGCTAAAAAAAAGTACTCTACCTATGACTTGGAAATGTATGATATGTTACAATCACTGAAAAAGTGGAGGCATTAATTATTTCCAAAGGAATTTATTGTATATACTCACAATCATGCATTGAGTTTTCTTAACAAGCAAGAGAAGATGAACCATAGAGACCTCAAGTGGATGGATTACTTCCAAGCATTCACTCTCACAATAAAAAACAAGAAGGGGTAGAAAATAAGGTAGCTGATGCATTAAGAAGAAGGAATTTTGCCATACAAGAAGTGACCTTGGAAAGTGTAGGTATCTCTATCCTCAAGGACATGTATCCCAATGATGAAGACTTCAAGGAAATTTATAAAGTTTGTTTGGAACTAGGAGATAGATATCACATTGAGTTTGTAGAATATATGATTCAAGAAGGATTTTTGTTTAAAGGGAGTCAAATGTGCATCCCTAATTGTTCCATGAGGGAGAACACCATAAAAGAGAAGCATTATAGATGCCTATCAGGCCACTTTGGTCTTGAAAAGACACTTGAGCTAGTTAGAAGATTCTACTTCTGGCCCAAGATGTTGACTGAGATAAGGAGATTTGTGGAATGTTGTATAATTTTCCAAAAATCCAAAGGCACTAGTTCAAATGCAGGCTTGTACACACCATAACCCATTCCCAACAAACCTTGGGACTCCATCAGCATAGATTTTGTATTGGGTCTTCCAAGGACAAAGGCATGATATGAAAATGTTTATGTGTTTGTAGATAGGTTTTCCAAAATGGCACACTTCCTACCTTGTAAGACTACACATGATGCCTCAAGTATTGCAGGGTTATTCTTCAAGGAGATTGTAAGACTCCATTGTTTACCACTCACCATTGTTTCAGACAGAGAACCCAATTTTTTGGGACATTTTTGGCATACCTTGTGGAAGAAACTTGGAACAAATATAGCTATGTCATTTTCCTATCATCCTCAACCAGATGGATAGACTAAAGTCATCAATAGATCTTTGGGAAACTTGTTAAGGTGTCTGAAAAAGGAGTATGGAGTGGAAAGGGACTCAATCCTTCCACAAGAAGAGTTCTCCCATAGTGATTCTGACAACAAAAGTTCAGGACTGAGTCCATTCCAAATTGTCTATGGATCCCACCCTAGGGGTGTCTTGGAACTAAGAAACATCCAAAATTTTGGCCAAAGGAGTGCTCAAGCTGAGGATTTTGCAGAGGTCATGAAGAACATCCATCAATAAGTAAAAGATAGACTGCAAAAAACCTTTGAGAAGTATAAAAAAGTAGCAGATGTTAAGATGAGAGATGTCCAATTTAAGGTTAGAGACATGGTCATGGTTCACCTGAAGAAATAAATACTACCCAAGGAAAAGTACACCAAAATGATGATGAAAAAGATTGGCCCCTTCAGAATCTTGAAGAAATATGGAAATACTGCATATAGAATTGAATTACCTTCAACCATTGGTTTATCCCCCATTTTCAATGTAGCTGACCTATATCCATACAAAGGTCTTTTACTGATGTCTCCATTGCAAATGCTCAAGATCTGCCATAGGAGAAGGAGCTACAAGATCTACCAAAACTACCTACACAAGAGATTGAATCTATACTGGATAAGAGGATAGCCAAGCAAACCAGGAGGTCTACCTTCTATGAATATCTAGTTAAATGGAAACACCATTCAATGGAGGATGCTACTTGGTTAACACCTGAAGAGATCAAGAAGACTGGGGTCAAACTAAAAGATCTCCCAACTCAAGGGACTTGAGTTAATTTTGTCTTAGGGAGTATGGTGTAGTGCACCCATGACTGTCACTGATTGACTGTCATCCTACAAGATTCAAGTTTGTAATAAATGGATTGGTCTTAAAAGATCATCCTATTTTTTTTTTTGGGTCCATGTGTGTGGTTAAGGATCTCTTAGGCAATCTTATGAGCCTAGAGATGCCTTAGGTCATTTGGATCACCTAGTTAGGCTTAAGTTGCTTTAAGCATATTTTTATGTTTTTAGGAGTCCTTAGTGTTAAATATTTGTATCCATGTCATTTTAGTAATTTTCTATCAAGTTGATGGGTTTGGATTCATCCGATAAGTCTTCGAGTGCAAAAAGACAAGATTTTGCCAAATGTAGAAAAGTTGTCAAAAAGTTTCTCATGCAACTTCCAAAATTTGCTCAAGATTTGAAAGATGAAAGCCCAACAATCATATGGAATTTTAGATCAATATGACTTCACATTTGAATTGTTTTTAAGTTCTTACTTCGAACCTAGATGGTTATAAGTTCTGTACTGAAATTTTGATGCATGGGAAATGGAATATGAAGAGTCTTACTAAGCATTTCTAAGTTGTACGGTCATGTCTGGTGTGATCCTTGAAAAATAACTTGATTTTTTGAAGGCCCACTATCTTAGCATTAATTTATATCTAGTTTGGAGTTGTTTAGTTTTGATTTGAGGTACTTTTAATTCAGTTTTCCAAAAATAATCTAGGAAGAGGCCTATTAGAAGTAGATATCACTAATGATGTCCTAACTTGCATTCTGTTTAGTGGATTTCACTAAGATCGTATAAAATGCAATTTAGGATGGTATATTTAAGGATTATAGAAGCTCAAGAGATGGCTTTAAGGGTAAAGCCCTCATGCATCAAGCCCTAGGCTGAATATCTCAATGTATTCAGCCTAGAATGAAGGAGAATGAAGTGTTATGTGTGTTAGAGAGTTTGGTTGAGTGAACTAAGAGTGGATTTGAGTTGTGGGGGGTTAGTTGAAGAGGTTTGAAGCACTTTTTCAATCCTATGTACCCAAACTCTAGTACTTTCTTTGAAATCCAAGCCTAATTAGGCCAATTAGGTCTATGAACTTAGTGAGTGTTAGGTGTTGCTAGAGTAGATTTGGAGCTTAGGGATTTGGGGTTTAAAATAACTTCCAAAAGCATATGTGGAAATATCCTAAGTTTTCTAATTGATAGTTAGGAGGAAAATTTAAGTTGAAAAAACCACTTGGACAAACCTACAAGGAAATCTAGGATAGTCCTAGATATGTACTTTATGACAGTTTGCAGAACAAACCAAAGGGAGATTCTTGGTCCCCAAGAAATAAGTAAGGTGTCCCAATAGTTATTTTGGCTTGGTGGAGTCACTGGTGAATACTTCTAGTTTATGGCTTAAAATAGGGCTAGTTTCCCTAGAGCTCAAAAGTGCAAGATCTTGAATTGGATTGTATCCAATTGGAAATAGTTGAGAAGTAGTTCTACCACCTTGAATAGGTAGAATACATTTTTTACAAAAGGATCTAGGATCCTAGGAGGATATAAGTTGACTTGGGTGTCTCATTTAAGACAAAGGATAAATACCACAATTCTTATTGTCACCTCTACACTAGGTGGTATCAGAGCGTAGAAAATCTCTTGGGAATAAGAATGGTAGAGAAGACTAATGATACTGATGAGATATCCCCAAAAGATCTCTCTATGAAGACAAAGACCCCTGAAAGTAAGAAACAAAAACTTGCTAGATACATGAATGGGCTTAAGTAAAGTATTCAGGATGAACAAAGTTCTTTTTGTCCCAAATATGTACACTACTGCTATCAAATGGCTATGAAGATTGAAGAGAAACAAAAGAGGAGAGGAGAATAGAACAATAGAGGAAGGGGAAATGGTTTTAGAGGTAGAGGAAGGTTTCTAGGAAGAGGATCATCTCCAAGATCACATGGAGAATCCAATCATCAAGAGTATGATAGATATCATAATCACAAAGGTAATTTCAGAGGAGGTAGGGGAAATAGAAGAGGAAGGTCAGGAGGTAGAAGTACCTGTATGTTCACTAGAAAGTTTTTATCCTACTATCAGTTTGGTCACCAATCTTTTAGATGCACAAACAAGGTCAGCACATCAGGAGAAGATAGGAGAGTCAAAATCACCCAAGATGAGGATTTTCAAAGCATGACTTCCTATCACACCACTATATCTAGACCCTAAACAAGGAGAGTGCATAATGTTCAATAGAACACTCTGGATTAATATTGCATTCTTCATTCTTAGATTTTTCTTAATCTAGAAATGTTCAATCTAGATTGAACATTTTGCTTAATAAAACCTACTTTCATCTTTCACTCTAGATTAATCTTGCATCTTTCATTCTTAGATTAATCTTTCATTTACATTTCTAGAATAAATACTCCATTCTTGGATCATTCTAAGTTGTTGGATTCTCAGATTCTGAGAGCTATTAAAAAACCCCATCTAGATAGGAGGCAACAGGTCGACTCATCCAGGCATGCACAATGAATAACTCTATATTCATCTTTGTATGTGAATGATGAACAATGACTATATTGAAGTGTATGGCTAAGTTAGAAGCCCATATTTAGCATATACACCAACCATGTTTTCATTATCTGTCAAAGGACAACCATTAGGTTGCTCAATGTAAACTTCTTCCTCTAGATCACCATTCAAGAATGCTTACTTCACATCCATCTGATAAACCTTAAAGTCTCTATGTGTAGCATAAGAAAGAAATAATCTCAGAGCTTCCAATCTAGAAATAGGAGCAAATTTTTCTTCATAGTATATTCCTTCTTGTTGTGAGTAGCCTTTACATACCAGTCTTGCTTTGTTTCTTACCATTGTTCCTTCCTCATCTATCTTATTTCTAAAAACCCATTTAGTACTAATCACATTTTTGTTCTTAGGTCTTGGAACCAATTCCCAAGTATTATTTTTCTTTATCTGTTCAACTTCTTCTTCCATATATTTAGTCCAAGATTCATCTCTACATGCTTTATCCATAGTATTTGGTTCAACTTGAGAAATCAAACTGATCTCATCTCTAGCTCTAGATCTAGTCATCATGCATTTTCTTGCATCACCAATTATTTTATCTTCAAGATGATTCTTCTTAACATACCTAGGTGTCTTCAGTGTCTCAAAAGCTTCAGTCTGTTCATCTTCAATCTCATTTTCAATCTGCAAAGATTCTTCAGGTTCAGGAGTAACCTCTTTTTCTTTTGTAATCTGACCACAGTCATTCATTCTTTCTTGAATCTAAAAATTTTCATTTGTTCTCACATTGGCGCTTTAAATCATCTTTCTCAATCTCAGATTGAAACATTTATATGCTTTACTCTTAGTGGAATAACCAAGAAATATTCCTTCATCACTTCTAGCATCAAACTTTCCTATCTCATCATCTCTCTCGATATAATATTTACTACCAAATATTCTGAAATATTTCATAGTAGGTGCATGATCAAACCAAAATTAATAAGGAGTATTACTTGTAACTTCATTGATCTCAATTATGTTTAGTGTGTACATAGTAGTGCCAGCTACTTCTCTCCAGTGAACATGTGACACATTTCCTTCTAGCAACATAGTCCTTGCAGCATCTAATATAGTTCTATTTCTTTTCTTTGTTATCCCATTCTGTTCTGGAGTTCTAGGGGCTGAAGTGTGTCTATATATTCCTTTCTCTTCACAATATGTATTAAATAACTCTGATGTAAACTCTCCTCCTCTATATGATCTCAAACACTTTATCTTCACACTGGATTCATTGTCAACTTTTTCTTTAAATAACTTGAACTTGTCAAATGCTTCAGATTTCTCTCTCAAATATGTAACCCATATAATTCTAGAAAAGTCATCAACAAATAGTATAAAGTACCTTTCACCATAGTATGATCTTGTTTGTGTAGGATCACACATATCTTTATGTACTAGATACAACTTCCCTTTTGCTGAATAAGCTTTGCTTTTGAAAGTGCTTCTAGTCTGCTTCCCCATAACACACTCTCTACACATAGTGTTAGATGGCTTCACAGTCTTAGGTAGATCTCTTACTACTTTTTTCATAACTGCCTTCACAATGTTATCAAAATTAACATGGAAAAATCTTATGTGCCATAACCAACGGTCATCAACCTTCGCAATAAAAAAAGAACCTTCAGATGTGCTCAATTCAAATACATTACCACTAGATTTAGTACAAGATGTGATCAAGTCTCCTGGTTTACTTCTGATAGAGTATTTCCGATCAATAAATTTCAATTGATAAACCTTGTCTACTAACTATCCAAAACTCAATATATTATGCTTAAGTCCATCAACAAGTAATACATTGTCAGTGTTAGTCTTTCCATCCAAAGAAATAGATCCAACTCTAATAATAAGTTTAGGAGTATTGTCACCAAATCTGAAAACACTACCATCATGTCTTTTCAAACTCACAAATTTGTTTTTATCTCCAGTCATATGATGTGAACAACCACTGTCTATAACCCATTCAGATTTATTTTCAACTCGAGATACTAAGGCTTTTTACTCATGCATAGGTTCATCATCCTTAATAGAAATAAATCCAATTTCATCATAGTCACCATCATCATCATCAAATATTCCCTCACTAGCATAATAACATTCCTTTTCTTTTGAATACTTAGACTTGAATAACTTAGGTTTGTGCTTTGGAACTCTTGAAGGACGTCTAGATGGAAAATGACCAATCTTGTTACATGAAAAGCATTTCAAAGGTAATTTTCCTTCAAACTTTCCCTTACCTCTCTTTTCTCTTCTAGAAATCAGTGTCACAACTTCATCTAGCTTTATTTATTCTTCATGTATCTATTCCCATTCATCAACATAGGCTCCAAGTCCTTCCCTTAGTTCATTACTACTAGTGCTTGCATTTCCAGATAAGGTTTTTTTTTTTTCTTTTGCACGGTTTCCTTGAATGCTAACTCAACTTTAGGTAAAGTGTCTCCCAATTTTGTGGCCTCAAATGTAGTTATCTTTCCAATCAACATCTCTCTGGTAAAGTTTAGTGTCAAAGGTATGATCTCCTCTATATCTTGTACTTAGGTTCTATATGCAGGTGTCAAAGATCTTAGTATCTTTGCAATCACTTCTTCCTCACTATAAGTGCCTCTAGAGTTTCTAATACTAGTAACTACTTCAGTAATTGTCTATCCATATGCCCTAATGTTCTCATCTTCTATCATCTTTAGTGATTCCATATTTTTCTTCCAGTTTTGTAGCTTTTACTTCTTAGTAAACTTGTCTCCAATATATAATTCTTCCAATCTTGACCATATCTCATGTGCAGAATCCAAGTCCTTTACTTCAGTGAATTCTCCTTCTCAAAGTGTGTTGATCAAAGATTCCCTTGCAACCATATTATATGAAAATATCTTCTTCTGATCTTCACTAGCTTTCTCTAACTCATCCCAAGTTTCTATCTTTTCATTCTTCTTTGTGATTATCTAGTAATCAATTCCCAGACATAGAATATTTGTTGTCATCTTGTTCTTCCAACTGTCAACATTTTTCAGGATCAAACTTTGGACTATCCTTCCTGTAGTAAGTCATCTTCAGGATCACCTCAAGTTGTTAAACTTTCTCTCTAAGGACCACAAGACAACTAAGACGGGGGGTGAATCAGTTGTGATATAGATTATTAAACTTTAAACTTTATAAACCAAATATACAAATGTAAATGATAGCACAGTAAATTCCAAGACCATAAAACAATATTTGTTGTTAAGGAAACCATGTTCAAGGTAAAAACCCGGTGGGAATTAACACTCTCAAATAATGTACTGAGAGTATAGTATCCCTGTTAAAAGATTTAGCCATGTTAGGATCTTGTTAGAACATTACTGGAGCAGAGCCCCAAACTATGTCAAAAATGACTCTCTAGGGATCCACAATACACCTACTCCCACACAATCTAGGGCTCTACTAAAGAGTTCCCAAAACCCACATTCACAAGACTAGGTCTTCCACTAGTCTTCAACACCCAAAAGGGCTCAATAGGATACAACCAGAACCAAGTAATCCACGGATGAAACAAGTGTTATATCAATATTAGATCATCATTTTAGATGAAATGAAACACCAATCTCATACTAAGATATCTCTGAGATTCAATTTAGGCACCTAGATCACCATAGGGATACAAGGAGAAAATATGGATTTCTAAGGGAAAATTACTTGTAACTCCACCACAAAAAGTCTTAACCACCCTCAAATTCTTTAATCCATCCACCAACAACACCCTCCAAGCTAGGGCTCTTGACCAATCCCTTAACTCCTGCTAATAGGTCACTTTTCCAAAGAAACTACTTGAATATAGATTCAAATTTTCATCCCACCAATTTTAATTCTTGAGGGATCTTACAAAACTCCTAAATCTAAGGATTTAGACTTCCATTCCACTCTAGCCCAAGTTGTGCCTCAAAAGCTCAATTTTGGACAGTCACATATGAATTCTTGTCCAGAAGATTCAATCCTTTCTCTCTCTATCAACTACCTCCTAATCTAAGACCTAAAAATTCTTAAAGTAAATCCTCCCCCTTTCTCTCCTTAAAGGCTCAGAATTTTCCCATGGTGGAGTCTCTAGGAAAGAGGAAATTAGTATCTAAACCCTAGTTAGGGCCTTCCACAGACTTGTGGGCAACCAAAATTTGATAACTCCTGATCCCTTGCACTTCAAGACTTAAAACCAATTGGAACATTCGACCACAAAACTGGTTCAACTTTTCCAATCCTTCAGTGGTGCATTGGGATGCGTATAGAACTATACAACTCTGAAAAATAGTTAGAAATATAGAAAAATAGTTTGAATTTTATTAATTTCAATGAAAAAATTTACAAATTGTCTACTCCAACATCTGGAGAAAGGTTTTTCCACCATTACATATCATTCCCAAGTGGTTCCAACTAAAAAAAGTGGTTTAGAACATTGGGACTAAAAATTTACAACTTTTTGCAAAAGTTGCTCTATGCAACATTGACAACTTTTTGACAATCTTTTTGCAAAAGTTTTCAATCCTAACTAAAATTGTAAATTTTGGTGTTTTTACACCATAGGGGATCTAAGAAGGCCTAAAATGACATTTGTACCCTTCTTTAGGTCCCCTAGACTATTCTATCTTACTCTACCCAAGATTGGCCAAATTGACTAAGGTGGACAACTAAGTTTATAACATCACTTAGTGTCCCATTGTCTTACATTTTAGGACTTATTGAAAACCTTGGATCTAAGATCCAACCACATCCCTAATCCTACTTTTTTGGATCCACTAATGTGCTTGAAATGGATGAACTTGAGGGTACTCCTGCACCATACTCCCGGGGTGCATTGCTCTCAAGTCCTCTTGAGGTGAGGTCTTCTAAACCGGAGCCATGCTTCTAAATTTATTGCTCATCCATCCATACAAATTCCTCTTTAGAACTATCTTTCCATTTGACCAAATATTTCTTGTAAACATTCTTTCTTGTTTGTTTGATGATCTTGGTGTCCAAAATCTTCTCAAGCTTTTTTGATACATGAGAGGGTATACCTGCAACATCTTCTTCAAGCTCTTCCACCTGTAATTTAGAACCTGCATTCACATCGCCTTTATATGGGGTTAGATCACAAATATTGAATATAGGGGAGATTCCAAGGTGTGAGGGTAGTTCAATCTCATATGCATCCAACCCATCCTTCTTCAATACTAGACATGGTCCTACTTTCTTCATGAGTAGTTTAGTGTGTTTTCCCTCAGGTAATCTTTCCTTCTTCAGATATGCCCACACCAAGTCTCCCACTTGCAACTAAACATCTCTTCTATCCTTGTCTTTGGCTTGCTTGTACTTGTCTCCACTCTTCTCAAGTGCCAATCTCACTGAGTCATGAATTTCTTTCATACTCTCTACAAATTCTTCTCCATGAGCACTGACTGGAATGTTTTGTGGTAATTTTTTGAGTTCCAATATGCCTCTTGGACTTTTCCCATACACAATTTGAAAGGGACTCTTCCCTATGCTCCTGTTAACTGAATCATTGAAAGAAAACACTGCTTGGGGTAGGATTGCATCCCACTTGTCTCCATATTGATTTTTCAAACATCTAAGTATATTTCCAAGTGATTTGTTTACCACTTCTGTCTACCTATCTGTTTGTGGATGGTAGGCAGAAATAAAGCTTAGATTGGTCCCCAACCTTTTCAACAAGGTCCTCCAAAAGTGACCAATAAAATTCACATCTCTATCAGATAGAATGGTTTTAGGTAAGCATGAATCCTCACAATTTATTTGAAGAACAAACTTGCAATTTCTAATGCATCATTAATACCTTTACAAGGGATAAAGTGGGCGATTTTACTGAACCTTTCCACTACAACATAAATACTATCATACCCCTTTTATGTTGTAGGCAATCCCATCACAAAGTCCATGCTGCAACTCTCCCAAGATCTTGTAGGAATAGGTAGAGGTTGGTATAGTCCTGCATTTTTGGATGTACCCTTGGCTCTTTGACAGATTGTGCATTTCTCTACAATCTTCCTTACTTCAGTCTAAAGTTTAGGCCAATAATAGAACCTTCTGTAAGAATGAATTTAGAATAACTGAGAGGGGAGGGGTGAATCAGTTATCTTCAAGTCTAGATGTAGAAAATAAAAACTTTCTATATTTCAGATCTACTCGGCAGTAGTAGCATATGTCAACAAATTTAATCATGCAATTTACTATCTATTGAAAATAGCTTGTAGAAACATAACAGTAAAACAAACCATAAGCTTTCATACAAGTTGACACAAGTATTTAATGTGGAAACCCAATATGGGAAAAACCACTAGTAACATGCTACCAAGTTTTCACTCTTCTGAAGTGAGCTTTATGAGGAGCCAACCCTCTTAAAGGTTACAATAACACACTTTTAGGTGTGACCTAATTAAAGAATTTAATCACCTTGTCAGGAGTGGCCTTGCTAGACGACTTAGAACATTCCACCTGAATGTCACCTTGTTAGAGGATTTATACAAATGACTGTTAGGTCAACCTTTTTAAAGGATTTAACTGATACAATGGTTACAAAGTAATCATCAGTTGTGATCTAATACATACAACTTACTTTGCAATTCAGATCCAATTACAGCTCTGATCTTAACTTACTGGATAGCCTGCATTGTCATTTCAACCTTTTGATCTACTTGGAAATCCATCAAGCAATCACACATGCAACTCTTTGTTTCTGTATTCAGCCTTCTCTGCTAGATCATGGTAAACAGTAAATCAACTATGCAACCCTTTTGCCTAGATACATGTACTTCACATTCAGCAACACACTTTAGCATTCTAAATGAATGACCCCTTGAGGTTATCATATACCTCTCTGTCTAGGTCAAATAAATATTTTTCCTCTTAAACAAGATTGTAGATCTTAGTTTAGGTTAGATCTAATGAATCATTCCATCTTTGCATTACATTTACTTCTCCAAAATAGTCTCTAATTAAATCTTGAAACCATGCATTAATTACAGTTACCCATACATTAAATGATGTGGATCAATCTTTAATTAACATTACATATCCCAATAAAATTAACTAAGTCGGCCAGAGATCTCAAATCTCATCATTAATCCAATTACTGTAAGTTAGCCAACATCACTGTTTCCACTCGGCAATTTCAATGGTGCTCGACATTGAACAACTTTTCTTGTCACAAGAAACTTTGCTCGGCACAAGAAACTTTGCTCGGCACAAGCCAAACTTGCTTGACATAGAACAGCCAGAAAATTGTCTTTGAAAGATAAACAACTAATTACTTTTCCAAAGTGCCAACTGATCAAGTACCCTTTTAATTTCCTTAACTCAACCATTCACTTGTTCTTCTTGTTAAATCTTCTTCATCATCAGTAGATATGGTACTCAAATAGATAACAATAGTCTCACAAGTTAAGGTTTGACAGCAATGACAAAGTAACAATTGCTTGCATTGTCACTTTCTGACACCTTCTCACCTGCTCCAATGTCTTGTCCAAACCAAAATGTCCTCCCATGTTGCCTACATATTTCTCTCTAATCATATTCTCCCTCACTAAACATTTCGGTATGCATAATTGGTGTCCCTTGAATAGGAGTCCATTTTGAATCAAATAGTCTACATAATCTACATGCTAAGCCTCAGAAAATTTAGAACACACATTATAAATATTTCTGAAATCATCATCATCCTTATACATGTCCTTCAATGAATCAATCCCTACACTTGGAGTTAGATTTGCTGCACAACTAAATTCCTTTGGTTGAATGCATCTGCCACCTTATTGGCAACTCCCTTTTTATGCTTGATTCAAAATGTGTAGGGTTGTATTGATTCCACCCACTTCATGTGTTTGTGGCTTAGTTTCTCTTGGCTGTTTAAGAAACTTAAGGCTTGGTTGTCTGTGAAGACAACAAATTCATTTGGAAGGAGGTAGTGCCTCCATTTTTTCAATCACTAGACTAAGGCATATAGTTCCAAGTCATAAGAGGATTATTTCCTCTTTTCTTTATTCATTTTCTCACTAAAAAAGGCTATAGGCCTCCCTACTTAGCTCAAGATAGCCCCTATTGCTAGGTTAGAAGCATCACATTCAATAGTAAATATGTTTTGAAAATCAGGAAAGACTAGGATAGGCTTCTCCATTACCTTTTTCTTCAACATTTGGAAGGCTTCCTCTGCATCTTTGTTCCACACAAACTTGCACTTCTTTCCACCCTTAATGGTTTCAAGGATAGGAGCACACAACTGACTGAAATTCCTTATGAATTTTCTGTAAAAAGATGCAAGCCCATGAAAACTTCTGAC
Source organism: Thuja plicata (assembly GCA_018584345.1). NCBI lineage: Eukaryota > Viridiplantae > Streptophyta > Pinopsida > Cupressales > Cupressaceae > Thuja > Thuja plicata. The sequence continues at coordinate 661,952 of MU224050.1, read as the reverse complement.
TTCTATCATTGTCCTAGGAGAAGGCCAATTCAAGATGGCTTCTAACTTATCAGGGTACATTTTTATGTCCCCTCCTAAGACCACAAATCCCAAATATATGAGCTCTCCTTGCATAAAAACACATTTCTCCAAATTGATGAAAAGCCTCTCTTCATGTAGCCTCTTTAGGACCAAGTTAAGATGCTCCAAATGTTCCTCCTTACTCTTGCTAAAAATAAGGATGACATCAAGATACACTATGAAAAATTTTCCAAGGAATGGTTTAAGCACCTCATTGCTGAGCCTCATGAATGTGCTAAGAGAATTTGATAGACCAAAGGGCATCACTCTCCACTCATACAAGCCTTCATTTGTTTTAAATGCAATCTTCCACTCATCATCAACCCTAATTCTTATTTGGTGGTAGCCACTCTTCAAATCCACCTTTGAATAGTACCTTGCACCTCCTTAGTAATCCAATAGATCCTCTATCCTAGGCATAGGGGATCTATACCTAATTGTGATTCTACTTATGGCTCTAGAATCAGTGCAGAATCTCCACGTGCCTTCCTTGTTAGGGGCTAAAAGAGCAGGTATTGCACAAGGACTGAGACTCCTAGTAATAAAACCCTTATCCACGAGTTCTTGAATCTGTCTTTCCATCTCCTTATTCTATTTAGGAGTAAACTTGTATGCTTCCTTACTTGGTAAGGTTTCTCCTGGGGTCAAGTCTATGTTGTGACTTATGTCTCTGATTGGGGGAAACTCATTTGGTAAGTCTTTGGTCACAATATCTTTATACCGGTCAAGTAGGTCTGCAAATTTTTTAGGGCCTACTCTTCTTAGGGGTTTTTCTTCTTTCTCAACCTTCTTAGGTCTATCATCCTTAGGAAAAATGACTAAAGCATAGCAAGGGGTCTTTTCTTCTTTCAAAGTTTTCAAAAACTCTTTTTCTCCTACAAACAAAATTTAGAATCTTTTTGTTCCTCTGCAAAATCAGATAGTGGTAAGAATGTGACCATTTCACATTTGTGATTGATTGTGTAGGTGTTCATCCTCCCATCATGATGAGCTTCCACATCATACTTCCATGGTATTCCAAGTAGAAAATGGAAAGTATCCATTGGGACAATGTCACAGAGAACTTTATCCTTGTAGTTTCCAAGTTGGAGTTCCACCCAAGCTTGTTCCTCTATGACATTTTGTTGCTTCTTAGTTATAAATGATACCTTGTAAGGGTTTGGATTTTGAACCCTTCTCAACTTTCGTTTATTTACTGATTCTTCTGACACCAAGTTGTCCATAAACCCACTGTCAATCATCATATTGCAAACTTTGTCTCACACTTTGCAGGTGTTTCTGAATAAGTTCTTCCTCTGAGGTGGCTCATGTGTGCTTGGAGCCTTTAATAGTGTCCTTCTAATCATAAGGACTTCTCCTTCCTTAGGTGGTGCATAAGACCCATGTGTATTGTCTCCATGGTTCTCTTCCTCTCTAACCATGTTTGTCCTCCTCCCTATCTGATTTCTTGCCTTCTCTGGACACTTGGATGCTAGGTGCCCTACTTGGTTACATATGTAACACCTTGGAGGTCCTAAAATTATTCCTCCAAATCTTCCCCTTGAATCTCCTCTCCTTCCTCTATAGGAGTCTCTTGAACTACCTCCCCCAAAGGAGCTCTCCTGATTGGTTTCTCTATGATTGGTTTCTCCAAAATTTCTACGAGTTTGTCCTCTCCCATTGTTTGTCCCTCTTCCTCTACTACCAAAGTCTCTCTGGCCTCTGCCTCTTCCACTTTTCTCATGTCTTATCTTAATTTTTCCTTTAACTTTCAATACTAATTGATAGAACTTTTGCACAATATTAGGGGAACACAAACTTAGTTCATCTTAGATGTTTATCCTCAACCCTTGCAGATATTGCAGTACATCAACCAACTCTTGACATTCTCTACTTCAACCAACTTAGATTTCATGGTAAGCTTTTGGAATTCTTCAGTATAACTTGAAATGTCCATCTCTTTCTACCTTAGGCTTTGTCTCTTCTTATGAAGTTGAACTTCATAGTCGGGCTAGGTACATAGACTTCCTTCACCAAGGTCACCATCTTCTTCCAAGTGCTTACTGGATTCTTTTCCATCTTCACCCTCTCTACTTGAGTGAAATTCCACCAAGTTAGGGAAGATTCCTTCAACTTGGACTTTGCTATCTTAACCTTCAGATGCTCTGGTATCTCCTCACTATCAAAGAAACTAGTGAGTGCATCAATCCAATCCATGACTTCTTCTGGATCCATCTTCCCATTGTAGACACGTAGGTCAATTTTAGTATCCATGGTCCTTCTCTCCATGGATTTCAAAGTCTTCAAGAGAAACCTATGTTATGCAAGGATATCTTCTTCTTCATCCTCCTGCTAAGGGGTCTCTTCATGACTCCCCTCCTCTTCAATTCCAGAGTTCCCGCTACTCCCTTTCTTGACTTGTTCCTTGAGCCTTTCTATTTCTTGCCTCATCAAATTCCTCTCTACATCATGCTCTTTCCCCACCCTTAGTAGTTTAGCATTGGTCATCTTATTAGGAAGTTCACTGTCATCTCCTCCTTCGGACATGATTGCAACTTGTCTTCTTCCAAAGATCTACTATTTTCTCTGATACCACTTGGAGAAGAAACCCAAAATATGCCAAAAATGACTCTCTAGGGATTCACAATACCCCTACTCCCACACAATATAGGGCTCTACTAAAGAGTTCCCAAAACCCACATTCACAAGACTAGGTCTTCCACTAGTCTTCAACACCCAAAAGGGATAAATAGGACACAACTAGAACCAAGTAATCCAAAGATGGAAAAAGGGTTCTATCAATATTATATCATAATTTTAGATGAAATGAAACACCAATATCATACTAAGATATCTCTGAGATTCAATTTAGGCGCCTAGACCACCATAGGGCTACAAGGAGCAAATATGGATTTCTAAGGGAAAATTACGTGGAACTCCACCAAAAAAATTATTAACCACCCTCAAAGTCTTTAATCCATCCACCAACAATACCCTCCAAGCTAGGGCTCTTGATCAATCCCCTAACTCCTGTTGTCCTCAATTCTCTCCTAGGCCTAATAGGGCTAATAGGTCACTTTTCCAAAGCAACTACTTGAATCCTGATTCAATTTTTCATCCCACCAATTTTAATTCTTTAGGAATCTTACAAAACTCCTAGATCCAGGGATTTAGACTTCCATTCCACCCGTAGCCTGAGTTGTGCCTCAAAAGCTCAATTCTAGACTGTCACATATGAATGCATGTCCAGAAGATTCAATCCTTTATCCCTCCATCAACTACCTCCAAATCTAAGAACTCAAAAGTATTAAATTAAATCCTCCCCCCTTTCTCTCCCCAAACGCTCAGAATTTTCCCATGGTGGAGTCTATGGGAAAGAGGAAATTAGTATCGAAACCCTAGTTAGGGCCTTCCACAGACCAGTGGGCAATCAAAATTTGATAAATCCCAATCCCTTGCACTTCAAGACTTAAAACCAAATGGAAAATTCAACCATGAAACTGGTTCAACTTTTCCAATCCTTCAATGGTGCATTGGGATCCGTACAGAACCGTACAACTCTAAAAAATAGTTAGAAACACCAAAAAATAGTTTGGATTTTATTGATTTCAATGCAAAACTTTACAAATTGTCCACTCCAACCTCTGGAGAAATATTTTTCCACCATTACATATCATTCCCAAGTGGTTCCAATTGACAGAATTGGTTGTGAACATTGGGATTCAAAAGTTTTAACTTTTTGCAAAAGTTGCTCTATGCAACATTGACAACTTTTTGACAATCTTTCAAAAAAAGTTGTCAATCATAACTAAACTTGTAAAGTTTGGTGTTTTTACACCATAGGGGATCTTAGAAGGCCTAAAATTACTTTCCTACCCTTCCTCAGGTCTACTAGACTATTCTAGCTTACTCTACCCAAGATTATCCAAATTGACTAAGGTGGACAACTAAGTTTATAACATCACTTAGTGTCCCCTTGACTTACATTTTAGGAATTATTGAAAACCTTGGATCTAAGATCCAATCACATCCCTAACCCTAATTTTTTGGATCCACTAATGTGCTTGCAATGGATGAACTTGAGGGTGCTCCTCCACCAATTACAGTGCATAGTCCTTGTTAGGAGACAACCCTGTTAGGAGTCAAAAGAAATAGTAGGCTCACTGCCAAGGCACACTTCCCAAACAAGGTTAAAGCCACCCTCAAGGATTTAAAATATAAACAAGTGTAAAAAAGAAAATACACAATCCAATGAACTATCTGATAGCAGCTATCTTTGCTTGGTCAATTCCAATGAAGTACTCTTCTCATAAACTTTGCTCTACATCCAGCAGCCAAACAAGCCACACATCTTTTAACTTCTTATTACTTTCAATCTCTATCACATCTTTTCAAAAGAAAAGAGCACTCATATATACCCTTTTTACAATAATTCATTAGGTCGGCCAGTTAAGCTTTCCTAACACACAAATAATTAATTAGGTCGGCCAATTAAGGCTTTTCAATATACAAATAATTATTTAACCCCTTGCTAAGATACACACGGTACCTATAATAAGTAAACATAATTTATATTCCATCAATTATGATTCCAGATCTACAATGCATGCTAACATTTCATTTGAATACACACCACAACTGACGTCACTAATAACCAAACAACAATCAAACCTCATTATTCCAACATATATCGGCTATCCACCAGTAAGATTGCATCATCAAAAATATCTTCGCCAGAAAGATATACTAGAAACACAAAGACTTGCTTTGTCTAGAATCAGAGTTACACTCTGGAAACCAGTCTTCATCAAATCAACTATAACATCCGCAATATGCAACATAAAGCAAAGAGACCTTAAGAATAAGGTCAAAACACATCTTTCTGCATAAATCCACTGTTGATTGTTCTAAATCATCCATACGGTGTCTCTACACTTCTGCCAGTCATTTAGCCAATTTGTCCTCTCCATGTAAACATATGTTGACATCAGTGACAAAACATGAATCTCAACAACATGATCAGTAACCAAAACTGATATCATCCAACAAGGAGGTACAAGATTTGATCAGTAACCTATGTTGAATTTGTCTTATAGTTTGGTTATTTCCAAAAGCATTCATTAAGGATACTTGTTTAGTTTGAAAATCAATTTATGAATATTGAGTTTCAGAGCAACTACATGCCATTTTTTTATCAGGAAGATTATATATACTTCATTTGGAATTATTTTAAATATGTACAAAGAAAGAGATTAGTTTTCATGAAACATTCATTGTTTATAAAGTTTATTGTGCACAATGGTTTCAAAAGTAGAAATATTTGTTAAAAAATGTAGTAGTCATGATTTTATATGATGCATTGTTTAGTATAGAGTCTTGCATGTGCTCAATAAAAAAATAAAATAATAATAAAACTTTAAAAAAAATAAAATAATGTATTGTATAAAGTTGTGACTGCCATTCTTTATTCAGATATTCTAACTTCTTATAAAAATCAGATATTGTAATAAGATAAATCTAACGAGGCATTGAAAAAGACTATCAGTGAGATAGAATAGTCAATGAGACATATGTATAGCCAGTGAGGCAATTCAAGTGGTTTTATTCCCTAGAGGGTTTCTGATGCAGGAGCATCGTGGGTGTAAGGGAAATCTTGCATCACCCAAAAATATGTGTTTTTCTTTTCAATAAGGGCTATTTTGTACAAAGCTGCTATTTTTGGAAACTTACTATTTTTAGTAAGTTGGTTGTTTGAACTCAGAATGTTCTAATTTCCAAGTGAAGGTTCATCTTAGTCATATAAGAATGCCAGTTGAATTTCGTTTCCAGATCATCTGTATTGGCAAAGTTATTAAGGGTTTACTGTTGAGATTTTAGGGTGCAAAACCTTTGAGCTCAATTTTTAGGATCTTAGAGGCTCCGAATGGAGGTCAAACCCTGGGCTAATTGGTGCTTTACTAGTCAAACACTGTAGATCGCGATCTCCCCTTTCCAGAAAGTGGTTATAATAGCCAATCGGAGCTACGGTTCAAAAGTTATGGCTTCCGAAAGTTGGGAAGTTGGGCTACCTAATCTCATGTTTTGTAAATATTTAAAGCCGACCCTTTGGTAATAAAAGTGAAAAATAATTAAATGCTAAGGGTAGTCGGCCTTAATGGCTAGATTTTTGGAACCTTCTCGGGCGGTGGAAAATTGCCTATTTAAAGAAGGCCCGTGGTGTTTTCTAGGCCAGTTCTGGGTGGTTATTTGAGGCTTTGTCCTACAGATTATTGTAAGGGATGCCCATGTGGCTTTTGATATTGTAATTCTAAAGTTTGTAATTCCACATTTGTGGAGCCAATAAGAAGCCAATTTTCTGTTCTTGCAAATTTCTGTTGTTTCTCTTTGTTTCTGTCATGTACTTGTGGTATTAAGGGGAGTCTCCTTCATCAGTTTCCCCTCAGGAGAAAACTTGTGTTAAGTTATTTATTTGTGGCTTGCTTGTCTTGTTATCTATTTTGCCTCCCATGCACATTGTTTCAAGTTTGTTCAAATCCAAAATGAAATTAAGTTTGTTATACCACTAATTCACCCCCCAGTGATATTGTACTCCAACAAGATTAAAGAGTTTAAATTAAGAATGCTATTTAAAATAATTCTTAAAATTAAAGAAATCAAATAACCATATTTTTTTTTTTAAAGTTTACTTATATATCATCAATTGATTTGTCAATATGCTATATAGTTGGAGCCTATTAGACAATCACTTCATGGTTATTAGAATTTTTGCATTTTGTTTAGTTTACTTCCACACTTATGTAACTAATTCATGCACTTGAACATCAGGAAAATGAATGTGGATATAAGCTACACTATAACTAATGATAACTCTAAATATGGTTAATGATTCTTTGATACCAATAATGAATAAGGATTTATTCTTTTATACAACACCCTAAAGTGAAATTCAAATATTTGTGTACCTTAGTCTCTTAATAATATCCAATTAATGTATAATTCAACTAAAATAAATGTAGTTTCATTAACCCAAGATATATAGATGAATTCACCATATTTAGAAACATTTTTACAATCATGCAACATTAAGCTAAGTACATGTTTTTTGAATTACATGAGATGAAGCTAGATTTCCATGAATTATTATATATGATTTTGACATCAACGATTATGCTAAGTCAACTACCTCTCTTCAATATAGTATTATATGACATAATCACCAGGTTGCACCTGACATTTCTCTAGTAAATGAAGTGTGATCAAATTTAATTATATGCAAGACTCTTCTATAATTATTAGATAGAGAATAGAATTTTTGTATATCATGTATGCATAACTCATCTGTAGATAAACAAAATTATGTTTAGACTTGCACTATAGAATTAACATGTGGAACACAACAGCTCTCTGATAGGGTTTCATGTTCATGTTTCTTTCTAATTCCTGGTGCTGCTGACGCCCCTTCATGGGGAATCTACAAGGGGACCCATCTTGGGTCTCCCTTTTCCCTCCCCATATTTATTAGGTACCAAAACCTTTGGAGCCTTCCTCAGGTACCTTTGGGGAATCTTCATCCCAGATCGTATCAGGTTCTGCTACATTGACCCGTGTTGACAAACCTTCTAGTTCTTAGGATTCCTTCTTTCTACAGGAATCCATGTCCTCCTTTGTGGATAAGGTGTTGGGTTCTAGTTCACCTTCAATGAAGACTATTTTTGAGAAGAAGGGTTACAAAGCTAGCTATAAAATTAACAAAATGATGGTTCAGGTGTCTGACAACATTCTGAAGGAGACTATAAGTGAATTGGAGATGTCCTTGGTGAGTAAGTTCCTTTCTTTTAGACCTTCTATTGATCAACTTCGAAAGTGGGTTTCTTCTCAGTGGAAACTTAAGGGGACAGTGAAAATTAATGTGATGGACAATAGCCTATTTTTTTAGTTTTGTTAATAAAGAAGATTTATTGTATGTGCTTTCAAATGTCTCTTCGACGTAAGGGAGTAACAAAAGGAATACCTTGGCCCTTTGTAAATGCAAACCTAGTTTGAATTCTCAAAGTGATCTTGGTGCTTTGGCTCCTACTTGGGTTCCTTTTCCTTTCCTTCCCCTAGAATTATGGAACCTTGAATTTTTCAGAGGTATTGTTGAATCATTTAGGTCACTCCTAGTTGTGGATCATGTCACTCAACAAAGGTCCCATATTTTATTTGCTAAAATCTATATAAATGTGGAGGTGAATATAGTTTTTCCCACATTCATAACTCTCCAATCGAAGTATGGCTCCTAGGAGAAACATTTGGAATATGAAAATGCCACTGTGTTTTGCCAGATTTGTAAGAAGCATGCAAATTTGAGTAATGTTTTATATTTTAGAAGAATAATAATCAAAAATTTAATCCAAAGAGTGAATCTTCATTGTCTAAAAAGGAGGATGGGATAGTGGCTCCCCTTCCCTCTAATGAGGCTATGTTGGAATCTCTTGCATCTAGTAAGAGTAATGATCTTGATGATTAGACTACTTTTACCAAACCCGGTCTCCCTAATCCAATGATTCCCTAGAATACCCAGATAAGTGTCGATGTTATTATTCAATCATATTTTGCGAGCTTGGATAAGTAGAGGAATTTAAAAAATGAAAAAGAAAATAATAAGGACACTCTTAAGGATGCTAGAAGAATGACAGGGTCTTCCCTTGCACAAGATACCATTCAACAAGATGTTCTTGATAAAATGGTTGTTCAATTAAACAAATCAAAAACTGATGAAGAGATTCAAATGAATGCCAGGACCTAGGATACCCATAAGGTTGCTTCCCAGAAGCATCAAATGTTCCTTTTTGAATATGTTGGTATTAGTTATAAAACCTAAACCAACCATAAAATTGACTCCTTATTGACACCTAAACCAACCATTTTCTTATATGGGTTTTCTAGTCTTAAAGCTCAACTTTCTCTGTTACGGTTTTCTTCCACCCCTCCCTAAAAATGGCACAAACTAAAGCAATAATATATTGACACTCAAAGTGATTGGAATGTGATTGAAGGGAAAGGTAAAAAGAAGAAAAAATCAGATGTGGGTAATGAATCTAAACAAGGAAAGCTAACACAAAAGGAAAGTAAGGAAAGAGAGATAGCAAAGGATGTGGAAAATAGAAAACAAAGAAGTATAGATGGGTTCTCTAATGTTAAGAAGAAAAAGAAATGAGACTTCCACTCTTTTTGGGGAGTGTTCATGCAACCTATGAGTAGGTTGTGTAATTATATAATTTATTATAAATATTTTATTATAGAATATGAGGGGCTTAAATAGCCATAATAAACAACACATGATGAAATGTGCTATAGAAGAAAAAAAATTGATATCTTGATCCTATTAGCACTATTTCCTCAAATTTCAGCTGTGAAGGTTAAGGGTTGTCTTTCCCGTGCTTTGGTATTAAATTTTTTAAATTTTGAATATTATAGTGGTTGGGGCCTTCATTTTTCAAAGTCTATGGTAATTTCTTGTCTTTTTTAAGCTTTGTTGCAAGGTCGCAAATGTTAAGTCATGTTAGCTTTCAAGGTTACGAGCTCACGAGTATTATAAAAGCCAAGCTTTTTCGCAAGGGTGCAAGTGATCTTTTTTTAAGATAATACATGTCATGAGATTGCAAGTACTGGAATGTTTAACCACTATTTCCAGGTCGCAGGTTATGTTGTGTTAAGTTCTTTTAACTTGTGAGTTGGAAATTTAAGAAAATTTTATGTTGTCGCGAGGTCGCAAGAGGTTGGCAGTTAATTCCTTTTAATGATGAGTGTGCAAAATGGTTAGTCTAGAGAATTATCTGGTCTTATCACTTACACATTGGTTTAGTTAATGTCTAGCATTTTAGGTTGTGAGTAGGAGATTGTTTAATATCTAGTCAGTTTATGGTTATCGCATGCTCAAAAGTGTTAAGTCTTGTAATAATTTTTAGGTTGCGAGCTCGCAATGAAGGTTAAAAGGTTTAGAAATGTTAAGTGATCCCATGCTCGCAAGAGTTTGATTCAAGTTAAGTTTTAAGTTGGGAGCTCACTATTAAGATCTATTTTGATGAGGATCAACGGTCATTGCATTATCCCTGATGAAGAAAGAATATTCCATATTCTCTAGTGAGGCTACGACTAAAGAGCTTGATGAAGATGAACGGTTCTCGCTCGCTCGTGGGATGTTGAAAGATTTTAAAATGGGAGTGGTGAGCTCGCAAGTAAAGATAATTTGATAGCATTGTCGCTAGCTCATGAAGGAAGTGAAAATTTTTTGGGTCATGTTGCGAGCTTGCAATCAGTTTCCACATGTTTAGGTGGCACTTTTCTGACATGGTGGATGAAAAAGTGAAGAAAAGAGGGAGTGCTAAGTAATGAGGTAGTGACATGTGGACTCTTTCTCCTATGTGTTGTAAAATTTGAATGATAATTAGATAGAAAAGGGATAAACTTTGTTTTTGCACCACCACTCAAAGAGGGAATAAATGTTGACCTGTTTCAGTCATGTAAAGCCATTCATGCATGCGTGAGAAGTAATGGTGAATTGAAAATGGTCAGGTTGTGATAAATTGCATGATTGAGCTCAAATTTGGTGCAATTGATTTATGCTTCCAAGTATTTTGAAAGTTGTAAAAGAGATTGTGTTCTGAGCATGATTTGCAATTGTCTGTCAACTCAGCAAGGATATTTGTCTGCAAGTTTCAAGATGAGCAAGGTGATGTCAAGTGGAGGTTCTAAGGCTTCTGGTAAAAAAGAGGTAGTGGTAAAGAAGTGCGTGGATGAATTTGTAGACTTGTTACCAGGAACTTCCAGGGATTTGAATAGAAATTTGATGGAATGGAAAGATTTATGGTGCCAGTGCAGAAATCCAGTCACTCTCAATCATTCTCCTTGTTCCATTACTTCTGGAATAATAGGGTTAAGAAAGTTCCAATGAGAAACCCATGGAATTTGAAAATGGAAAAATTAATTGTGCCTGATGTCTTTGTTGATTTTGATTTGATAAAGGAGTTGGCAAGGTAGTATTGTCCAATGTCTAGGGTGATTAGGAGGAATAACAAAACTGTCCTAGTTTCCCTAAACAAGCGTAGTTTTGTGGAGGGCTTTAAGATTTCTGGTGTCATACATATAGAAATTAATTTGTAAATGATAGAAATTGATTATGAGAGGCGTGATAAAGTGATCAAATGACATGAAATTCCTAGATACATGCATAGGGTAGATGGGAGGTTGGTCAAGATCCCTGAAAATTTAAAACCACCATTTGACATTTATTTTCTCCATTACTATATGCAATATACCATGTATGGGGAGTAGGGTTATGGGATTTTATGGAGATAAAATAGTGACAAATTATTGTTTGATGATGGCCATGGATATTTAGCACCCAGAGGTGAATACATATTATGTTTATGTTGGTTATGTGGTGGAATGCATACATAATGCCCTCGTGTAAATTCAAGGCAGTGATCCTATTCCTACTTTCAAGAACTATTCAATCTTGATGTTTTTAATTTTGTTCTACAATGACAAGTTCATGTTAGAATAACTAAGAGGGGTGGGGGTGAATCAGTGGCCTCAAAAATTAATCCAATAATTCAACCAAAAATTTATACCACAAATATAAAACCTCTAGTTATCTTCAGTCCTACAAGATGTATGCCTTTTTTCAATCTAACATATATATACTTCTTGGTGAATATAATATTTTCCCTTTTCTTAAGCTTTACCGAATAGTAGTTTATCTTTTCTTAACCTCTACCGAATATCAGTAAATAACTTAGTGTTTACCGATCAATCTTGTTTTAGTAATGTGTAAGAAAAACATCAAAGAAATGAACCATATACACATTTGAAACATGGATTTTTAACGTGGAAACATTGTTAAGGGAATAACTACTTGGGACCGGTAACCCAAAATTTTCACTCTTTGGAAGTGACCTTGGTGAAGAGCAAACCCTATTAAAGGTTACAAACACACTGTTCTGTGCAATCTTGTTAGAGGATTTAAAACTAACTGTTTATCACTTGACCTATCATTCACTATGCTATCAATATGAAAACCTTTTGATACTCCTTAGGATGTATCTCAATATATTAAGGATGGTTAAATCCCACTCAGTTAAGATATTTTATGAATCAATGGTTAAATTGAAACAATAAATGATATGTTCATAAATAAAACTTAATCTTGAAGATGTTCAGATCTATTGCAAGTCCATAATACCTCTTATAATTAATGTTCTCTTCAATTCCTTTTCTCCACTTCTTTCTTCTTGGTGAATGTTGTTGCTCGATGTCTGCAGAATTCTGGGCTCTGTTCTTCAACCTGAATGATTAGATCTACATGAAGACTTCTATCTTCACCAAAATTATACTCAACATTCCTCTCTTTCATAATGAATTACTTGTCTCTTTATAAAGAAATGATTTCACCATTTCATCTCCTTGTATTTCTTGTTCTTGGCGTAGATCCTTTCTTGATCTGCAAGTCTTGCCATGCATTCGCTTTAAATCTTTGCTTTAGTTTTATAACATAGATTTCTCTTTGACAAATGGAAATAAAAATAGCTTTAAATATTCAATTCAAGTGGTCAATAAAAAAAAAAAATCAATCAGTTAACTCTATCTTTAGCTCCTTGTAGCTAAGTGTTTTGTCATTTCCTAACTCCAGTTCTGATTAGTGATCGACTCTTAGTTTTCTCGGTCAATGACTTTAGTTGTCCTTGGGCATGAATACTATCCATTGGTGTTATCCGTCAGTCAACAATATGAATTGCTTAGGTTTCACTATAGTTATGCTCAAGTTTGCGGTGCTTGGTATACACTATGACTTCTCAGGGTTCTCTATTCGTCAGTGTGCACTGTTTGATGGTGTTTACTGTTGCTCGGTGTACACCAACTTTATATGTTTACCGATAACATAAAATTTATCTCTTTGGTTTCTTGAATTCTATGAGAATATGTATATGACCAATAAGATTATATAAAGTTGACATCAATGAAAATACAATACATTAAATGATTTAATGTCTTGCATTTACTTTCTGCAACTCGGTGATCATCAACTTAATCATCTTCAAAAATTCAATTAGTTATAGCTCATCAATCTCTCCCTTTGGAATTGATGGAAACATACTATCATCTCAATATGAAATATGTAATGTGAAACATGCCATAACATACCAAACTTATTTTTCTATAACCAAAGTAAATATCTTGCTCTTGGTAAGCTCTTCTATCTTAGATTTGATTCTTGCAGAGTACCTTTCTCCTTCATTCCCTTCACTGGATAGATGTAGAAATTATGTCTTTTGCTTTTGTTTTTGTATCTCCCTTTTCTAGATAGATATGCAGTGTCAACTTTTCTCCATTTCTCTCCCTTGGATGGATGGTTATTTCTTTGAATCTTTCTCTCTTTTTGACTGTTCCTCTCCTTGATGGATATTTCTCTTTTCTCTCTCTTATAACTGGATATTTCATATGGATATAATCTCTCCCTTTGACAAAAATGCCAAAAATACAATATATCTCTCTCTCTAATATATTTCTTCAATTTTCTTTCCATCATCAATATAGCTCTGTATTAGCCAACAATAACTCTAGCGTTCGGTGCAAATAAGTACATTTTTGTGTACTTATATATCTGTGCAGTCAATTTTCAGCTTGGATCAAGTTGATTGATCTTCTCATAATGTGTAGGATGATGCAACCTTCAAGTCAGCTTAGTGACCAGTAGACAAGGGTTAGGCCCCTAGTCTATTCCTCAAGTACTCAAATGTATTTTTTGGTAATGGCTTTGTGAATATGTCTGCTAATTTTTCTTTGGACTATACATATTCTAGTATCACCTCTTTCTCTTGTACTTGTTCCCTTAAGTAATGATACTTGATAGCAATATGCTTTGTCTTAGCGTGCATTACATGGTTCTTTGAGATGTTCATAGCACTAGTATTATCACAAAAGATAACTACTGGTTCAAGAATTTTCATATTCATACCTTTCAGTAATTTCTTGATCCATGCAATGTTAGAGAAATTTGCAGTAGTAGCCACATATTCTTCTTCTACAGTAAATTGAGAGATACATCCTTACTTTTTGCTTATCCATGTGACAAGTCTTTCACCCATAAAGAATTCTCTTCCGGTTGTTCTCTTTCTGTCATCTATGTTTCCAGCCCAATCAACATTTGTATAGACTTGAAGCTCAAATTTGCATTCTTTATTATACCATAGACCATAGTCTTCGGTATTCTTTAGATATCTCAGAATTCTTTTGACAGTAGTCCTGTGTGATTCCTTGGGATTAGCAGAGAATCTTGCAACTATACCAACTACATGTGTTATATCTGGTCTAGTATGTACAACATATAATAGATTGCCAATCATAGATCTATATAAGGTTTGATTTACCTCGGTTGACTTGTCTTTTTTGTCAATTTGCATCCATTTTCCTTAGGTGTTCCAAATGGTTTGGAATCTTCCATCTTGAATATCTTCAACACTTCTTTGATGTATTTGGATTGTGTGATATAGATTCCTTCATCCTATTGAAGAATCAGTAGACCAAGAAAAAAATTGATCTCTCCAAACATTAACATCTCAAATTCTTTTCTCATTTCATTAGCAAATGATTTGCATAACATATTATTACCTCCAAATATGATATCATCAACAAATATTTCTGCAATCAAGATCTTATCATCAATATCTCCTTTCAAATATAGATGATTGTTATCACTTGTTCAGATAAATCCAATACTAATGAGATAAGAGTGAAGTCTTTCATACCATGCTCTTGATTCTTGTTTCAATCCATAAAAGGCTTTGTGTAGTCTACAAACCATGTTCCTCTTGTTAGGATCAAAAAACAATTTTGATTGTTCAATGTATACCTCTTCTTCTAGTATTCCATTCAGAAATGCAGATTTGACATCCATTTGGTATACTTTGAATCCTTTGAATGCAGCATAAGAAAGTAGAATTATGACTCCTAGTCTAGCAACAGGTGCAAAGGTTTCTCCATAGTCAATACCTTCTTCTTGTGCATGCCCTTTTCATACTAATCTTGCTTTGTTGCTTGTGACTTCTCCATTCTCATACTGTTTGTTTCTGAATATCCATTTGGTACCAATGACATTCTTATCACTCAGTCTAGGTACTAATTTCCATGTCTTTTTCTTCTAAATCTATTCAATCTCTTCATTCATAGCACTAACCCATTCCTGATTCTCAAGTGCACTATTAACAAATTTAGGCTCAAAATCACAAATCAAACATCTAGTGTTCAGTGACTTCTTGTTCTCATTCCAACTCTTTTATCTCCTATGATTTGGTTCTGCAGATGGTGTCTTTTGACATACTTGGAAAGTATAGGTTCATATATTTGTACACCATTTTGATCATCATTTTTATATTCATCATCGCTCAGTTCAGCATTGTGAGCATTTTCCTGATTTTTGGTGTGTGCAACCTAATGCTCAGGTGCATTGTTCTGTCGCTCAGTAGTGATACACTGTTGCTTGGGCAAAGTGTCAGATTCTTCACTGTAGACAAACCTGTTGTAATCTTCTAGTTCCTTTTTTCTTTCCTCATTATTTTAATCAACAAATTCATCCACTTTAACATTTGTAATTTCAATTATTTTGTTAGAGGACTTGTTAAGACATTTATAAACTTTGCTTTTGGTAGAATAACCTAGAAATATTCCTTCATCACCTTTGGAGTCAAGCTTTCCATTTCTATCATCTTTCAATATATAACATTGACTTACAAAAATTTGAAGTTAACTTACATTAGGTTTGTATCCATACCATATCTCATAGGGTGTCTTATTGGTGTCTTTCTTTAATTAAACTCGGTTTAATGTATAGACAGCAGTACTAACAGCTTCTCTCAAAAAAAAATTATGTTTGAGTGATGCCTTTCTCAATCATCAGTATTCTGGCACAATAAACAATTGATATAATCCTAGTCGGCTTTAGGAGTACCTTCAATACTTATTTTGTCGGCCAAATCATGCACACAACCTGATTAGAACCACACAACTCAAACTGAATAAGATTATAAGTGAAGAGACAGAAAAAGTACAGAACAGAATGTCCATTGTTGTGGGATAGTAAAGACATTTCATTCATCAAGAAAAGATCTATGTGAAGAAGAAGTGTAATCATACAATACACTGGAACTGATAAAGATAGCATGTCTACTCAAATAGTTCACTCATCAGATATAGTGCATATCTATTTTACTGAAGGTTGCAACCTTCATAATTTTAGCAGTGAACTTTTTGGACAGTGAGTCATCACCCATAACAGGGTTATTTGCAAAAGACTCCTAACATGTTCAAACCCTTAGCCAAGTCACTATACTTATTGCATTATAAATAACAACTCCTAACAGGGTTGCAAGATCTTCTAACATGGATAATTATACTCAAGTACAGTTCTTGTGGGTGCTAATTCCCACCGGGGCTTTTACCTATTTGGTTTACCCATAACCAAAATTGTTGTGTTATATCTTGTGTTATCTAAATGTGTTAATGCTTGATGTTATTCTATAATTAATTAGAGAAAACAATTAAACTAGCTGATAACTGATTCACCCCCCCTCTCAGTTATCCCTTGGGACTATTCCAACAATTGGTATCAGAGCCAAGTGCCTTGGAGAGAAAGCCTAATAGCTTAAGGTAAATCAAATGGCATACTTTAGGAAAGAGAGTCCTAAGTTTGATGGAGAGAACTATCTTGACTGGAAGAAAAAAATGATAACACATCTTCAGTGCGTTTGTTTTGAGATCTATGAGATTGCTACTCATGAAATTGATGTTCCCACCTTGAAAGACCTTGCAGAAGAAGACTCTACAAATAAACACAAAGAAGTATTCACTCAAAATGCAATTTTCAAGGAGGCCCTAATCAGTTCCCTATCTGACAGTGAATTTTCTAAGATCAAGAAGGCAGAAAAAACATATTCAATCTGGAAATACTTAGAAGATATGTTTGAAGGAGACATCCAAGAAGAGAATGCGCACAAAAAGACATGGAAGAAAAGATACCATAATTTAGAGATGCTACCTGAAGAGAACATTAGAGCTTACAATCAAAGGATTAATGAAGAAGTATCAGGAATCAGGAACAATGGTGGAGAAATTTTAGAGGATGATATAATGGAAAAACTGATGACCACATTGACAGCAGATTATGAAAGAAAGATTAATATTTTGGATGAAACCATGCAATTCTCAAAGGAATTCAAAAGATAAACTCTTATCATAAAAATATATGCATTTGAGATATCAAGATTAAAGACAAAACCTAAAATGGAAACAACTTTCAAAGCCTCAGTCCATGGTAAGAAATCTTTAAGCAGCTCTAATGAGAAGGAAGAAGTTGACATTGAAATAGAAGAAATCATTGCTATGATTGCCAAGAAGAAAAGAAAAGGTAAAGGGAAATATTAAGGACAACTACCATGCAAAAACATTTCATTCAACAAAGTTTTCCACTTTGCATCCAAGTGTCCTACAAGATTCAAGAAGTTCATATTAGATTACAAGCCCAAATACACTAAGGAATGCTATCATGTTGAAGATGGTGTAACTGATGATGACTGGATCATAGATAGTGGGTGTTCACATCACATGATAGGTGACAAAGATAGATTTGTACATCTAGATAAGTACAAAGGTGGCATGGTTAGATTTGGAGATAACACTCCCAAACCTATCATAGGCAAAGTTTCTATTACCTTAGATGGAAAGAACAAAACAGATGATGTTCTTTATGTTGATGGTTCACATCACAACCTTCTAAGTGTTGGAAAATTGCTTGACAAAGGATATTAGTTGAAATTCAAAGAAAAAAAGTGCATCATTAACAACAAAGAAGGATACATGATTGCATCAGGCTGAAAGACCAAAGGTAATTTCATTCAGCTCAACTCTGAAGTAAGTTGTTTTGTTGCAAAAGTGGATGATATTTTTCTATGGCACAAGAGACTTTGTCATATCAATTTTGACAACATAGTAAAGATACGTAATGTAAAGGCAGTAAGAGACCTTCCAAGTATTGTGAGACCAGTTGATACCATTTGCAGGGAATGTGTGATGGGAAAGCATGTAAGCAGTTCATTTAGAAGAAAACATAACTCAACAGAGAAAAAATTAGATCTGATACATACATACCTATGTGGACCAACTCAAACAAGATCATACTATGGAGAGAGGTATTTCATTTTGTTTGTTGATTATTTCTCAAGGATTATGTGAGTTGCATTCTCAAAAGACAAATCAGAAAGCTTTTTAGAAGTTCAAAGTATTAAAAGCTCAGGTTGAAAATGAAGAACATAGAATCAAAAGACAATTAAGTGCACCTAGAACCCCTTAGCAGAATGGGATAGAAAAAGGAAGGAACATGATAATACTTGACACAGTGTGCACTATCATGATTGAAAGAAAGCTTGCTCATACCTATTGGAGAGATGCGGTCAATACAACAGTCTATACTATCAATCAAATCCAATTAAGGCCAGGCACAAACAAGATAAATTATGAACTTTGGTTTGGTAATGTACCCACTGTAAAATACTTTAGAATCTTTGGAAGCAAGTGCTACATCAAGAGAGATGACAGTATTGGCAAGTTTGATGCTAGAAGTGATGAAGGTATTTTTCTTGGCTACTCTACTAAAAGAAAATCCTATAGATGTTTTAATCTAAGATTAAAGAAGATCATTGAAAGTACTCATGTAAAGATTGATGAGAAATTTATGATCCAAGAAAGATACTATGAATGTGCTCCCATGATTGAAGATGAACCCAGACCTATCAGTAAGGACATAGTTATTGAAGAAATGTTTGACTGTATTGATGTTTCA
Organism: Thuja plicata; assembly: GCA_018584345.1. NCBI lineage: Eukaryota > Viridiplantae > Streptophyta > Pinopsida > Cupressales > Cupressaceae > Thuja > Thuja plicata. The sequence continues at coordinate 643,039 of MU224050.1, read as the reverse complement.
TTCAATAATCCTGAACCAAGTCAAGAAGAATCACATATGACAGATGATAGTGTCACTCCTAAAAACTCAAAATACACATCTAAATACCACTCTAATGAATACATCATTGGAGATCATAGTGCTAAAGTCTTGACAAGATCCAGAGAAAAATGTTCAACCATTAATGAAGAGGTATGCTTACTTTCTCAGATTGAACCCTTAAGTGTTGAAGATACGTGCAATGATTCAGATTGGAAAAGTGCTATGCAAGGAGAATTCAATTAGATAATCAAGAATAATACATGGGAACTAGTCCCTAGACCTCATGACAAGAATGTGATTGGAACAAAGTGGATATTCAGAAATAAGATGAATGAAGAAGGTACATTGGTAAGAAATAAAGCAAGACTGGTATGTAAAGGATATGCACAGAGAGAAGGAATAGAATACACTGATACATTTTCCCCTATGAGTAGACTAGAAGCTATCAAGTTGTTTCTAGCCTATGCAACATTCAAGAACTTTAAAGTATATCAGATGGATGTCAAGTCAACTTTTCTAAATGGTGACTTGAAGGAAGAAGTTTACATAGAACATCCTGAAGGATTTAATCTATCAGACAAACTAGACATGGTATGCAGACTAAAGAAAGCACTTTATGGAGTTAAACAGGCCCCAAGACCATGGTATGAGAGACTTGATGGTTACTTAACAAAGATAGGATTCAGAAAAGGACCAGCAGATTGTAACTTATTCATAAAAGAGATAGATGAAGGATTACTATTTGTTTCTATTTTTGTTGATGACATTATCTTTGGAGGTAATGACAAGCCCAATGCAGAATTTGCCAAAGAGATGAAAAGTGAGTTTGAAATGAGCATGATTGGACCTATCAAATATTTTTTGGGATTGAATATAAAACAGACAGACAAAGGCATATTTATAAATCAGTCTAAATATGTGAAGCAAGAAGTCCCCATGATAACTGGAAGCAAGCTTTCTAAAGATGATGATTCCACAGCAGTTGACAAGACACTATACAAGTCTATTATTGGAAAAATCATATATCTTACTCAATCTAGACCAGATATTTCCAATGTAGTTGGCATTGTTGGAAGATTTGCAGTTGAACCTAAACAAAATCACCTAATGGCAATAAAAAGAATTTTCAGATACTTAAAAGGGACTATAGACAATGGTTTATGGTATCCTAACTTAGAGAATATACAACTTCATGTGTATACAGATGTAGATTGGGTAGGTTTTGATGACAGGAAGAGTACCTTAGGAGGATAAGTATTTATTGGCAATAGGTTGGTTACTTGGACAAGCAAGAAGTGGAATTGTATCTCTCAGTTGATAGCAGAAGCTAAGTATGTTGAATCAGCACTGGATTGTTCAACAATGGTTTGGATCAAATAGATGATTAAAGACTTTGGTAATCAAATTGATTATCCATTTTTTTATTCATTGTGATAACACTAGCACTATCAATATGTCAAAGAACCCTTTGATGCACGCAAAGACAAAACACATTGAAATCAAATACCACTTTCTAAGAGAAAAAGTTGCAGATAGAGAAGTAAAGATGGATTATGTGAGCACTAAAGAACAGTTAGAAAATATTTTTACAAAGCCTTTATCAAAAGATACTTTTGATTATCTCAGGGAGAATCTGGGAGTAATTCCCTTTCCTGAGTCTAATTTGTAGTTGCAACAAAGAACATCAGTCCTTGGTTACTGATGAATGGTTGACTACTCTACTTCTAGAGTAGAACCTGTACTTCATGATGTTTGGCACCCTTTTCCATTGATGTCAAAGGGGGAGTATTAGTAAGGGGGGGCATATACTCTGGGGGGGTATATAGTAATGAAAATAAAAACATAGTTAGAAGAGCAGCAGCAGTAAAGAGGAACCCTTGATGAGGATACTAAGAAGATTGTAAAAATAAGGAGGATACTTTTGGTTGATGGTGTTTTTCATATCATATGTTGCCATCAATGTCAAAGGGGGAGATTGTTGGAGATTTTCTTCTGTGTAAATAATTGACTATATATTTGTCATTGATGACAACATATAGTATACAGCAGTAAACAGTATTCAGTTTTCAGTATAGATATATAAAGCCTTGCATGGTTATTTTTATGTTTCAGACATAGTTACTACACCATGTATATTCATGCAGAGTCAGATATGTAGTTTCAATTGAGTTATGTTTATCTGTTGTGGTAGTTACAGTTTGTGGAGATTATCTGTTAAGAGCCGACGTAATTACATTATTTCTTGAGTTGCGCCTATCTTCGGGATATGTGTGTTTGTATTCATGTTTAGTTATGAGTTAATAGTAATTATCTAAAGGCGCTAAACATGTTCTAACAGAATCGGGATAATTGAGTCAATTTGGTAGAGCCAACTATGTGCAGCGTCACGTCTATTCAGTTTGAGTTGTGTAGTTCTAATTAGGTTGCGTGCTTGATTTGGCAGACTAAAGAAGTATTGAAGGGACTCCTAAAGCTGAATAAGATCACATCTTTTGGGGAAGATACTTATACTAGTTCATTTGATGAATGCAAAGTGTGAATGATAAGTGAAGAGACAGAAAAAGTACAGAATAGAATGTCCACTGTTTTGGGACAATAAAGACATTTCATTCATTAAGAAAAGATCTATGTGAAGAAGAAGTGTAAGAATACAATACACTGGAATTGATCAAGATAGTAGGTCTACTCAAATATTTCATTCATCAGATATAGTGCATATCTATTTTACTGAAGGTTGTAGCCTTCATCATTTTAGCAGTGAGCTTTTTGGACAGTGAGTCCTCACCCCTAACATGGTTATTTGTAAAAGACTCCTAATAGGGTCAAACCCTTAACCGGGTCACTATACTTATTGCATTGTAAAGAAAAACTCCTAATAGGGTTGCAAGATCTTATAACAGGGATAATTATACTCAAGTATAGTTCTTGTGGGTGCTAATTCCCACCAGGGTTTTTACCTATTTGATTTCCCCTTAACTAAAATTGTTGTGTTATATCTTGTGTTATCTGAATGTGTTAATGCTTAATTTTATTCTATTATTAATTGGAGAAAAGAATTAAACTAGCTGATAACTGATTCACCCCCCCCTCTCAGTTATATAACCCTTGGGACTATTCCAACAATCTATCAGGATGATCTAACTACCTACGCAAAAAGGGATGAGGACCACTATGGGTATCTAGAGAAGATATTAAGTAAGGCTTTGGAATATGGAGTGTCAGTAAATCCAAATAAGGGTCATCTCCCAAAAATGTTTCAGGTAGGAGCAGATTAATGGACAGACTCGATACTTCTATTGTATAGTGTTGATTTCCCACCAAAGATCACTGAGACTAACCAAATGGTAGAGGAAGTTAATGCCTCTTATGCATTCTTTAATGGGAAGGATGTTTTAATTAAAAATAAGTTGCAAATATTTGGGAAAGGATATAATGCTTTAATCTCCTCAATTTATGATGAAACCAATGAGTTGAAGAACTATTTGATTGGGAGGTAGAATTTCATTCCATTTGGAAGAATGAGGATGTAAAGGAGCACCTAGAGAAATAGATTGACACTACTTACTTTAATGACTTAATGTATATTTTAAGGTTGAAGTTGATTTGGTTAAGTTAATTGGTTATGCCAAAGTAGTTTTTGATTACGGTAAAAGCAGGTTTTGAAGGGAACCCCGAAACCCTTTAACAAAACATAGGAAGGAAAGGCTAAAAAAGCACCAACAAACAAAAGAATGTCCCAAGGAGGGGACCAAACAACAGAGGGTCACAACCCAGATTTTACAATAACAATTTCAAAACAAAAAGCAAAAAAGCAGCTGGAAAGAAAACAGAGAAGAAACCCGCCAGCACTAAAATCAGAGAGATTTCAGAAGGCTTTCAGCTTCCACAAGCTGACTCCTCATAGTTTCCACATTCTCTTTCAGCTTCATTAGGTCTGGGTCTTCATTCTTTTGCACCTTTGATCTAGTACGAGTTCCCGGACCCGAGTGCTGGGAGGGAACAGGGAAATCAGCAGAGTCTTTGTTGTTTTCCAACCAACTACTCAGAGAAATCAAATTCTCGAGAGTTGCTTTCATTCCTGTATTGACCAGTGTGAGAAAGTATCTCAGCATATCTTCGTTCCCACTGATCTTCTTCTGGATAGGAGTCATTGCTTCTTCAACAGAATTTCTTATTTTTGCCTCAATATCATCATTAACAGAAACATTTGAGTTTTGGGAGATATCATTCCTGATAGAATTGATTGTATCTTCAATAATAGAGCTTTTGTTCTCCAGTTTAATGCATCGATTTTTAAGCTCCACCAGATCTGATTGAACCCACTTATCCAAATTGTAACTGTATATAGATTTATTCTTAGCAATTTCCAAAGGAGACAAGAAAGTAGTTCTTCTCACCTCATTATCCATCCTGCGGATGTCAGATTGGAGAGAGTGAAAATTCC